>JAQGAC010001439.1:0-13901 GCA_034696585.1 Isotomurus maculatus | reverse complement strand
CATTTTAGCATTCGTTCATTCAAACAACTCTAATTGGATTCCAGACGAAAAAGGAATCGTTTAAACTAAACACTGTACATCAGACGCCCCTCGCCTCGTGTTAATAACTTCGATCACACACTCATTCATGAATTCCACGAGAGTAAACCACAGTGCCCGAGTGACTTCCTCATTAAATCATAACCGTGTATGTATTTTCCCTTGGATATGTTTCTCTGAGCTTTTTAATCCTCCTGAGGAGTAATAAGTCTCAGTCTTAAATCCTTTCTGTTCTTTAACATACATCTGAAGATTACACATAGACTTTCTTACTCCAAAATTTCATATTAAATAAAGTTGCTCTTGGCTCACGCAGGTTTGTTGTGATTTATTCAGGATTCAGGAGATTAATTGGGGCGGAGGTGCAAATTGAGTATGCTGCAAGTGCAAACTACAGATCCAACTTCACTTGACTTTCCACGCTAAAAGTATAGATATTTCCGAGAAATATTACTAACAAACTATGGCTACAGTAACTAAAGGACCAGCAGGTACGTGTGACTCTCTCTCAAAAACATCTTTAATGAGATATGAATTCAAAATTCAGGTTGCCTGCAATGACATACCTTTCAATGAGGTGGGTGAAATTTCACTAAAAAAGAACAGTTGTATTCTTTACAACGGTACGGTTCTTGAATATGGAAGAGAGGAGATGCATATCTCATGTTGGAACACTTATAACTGCCAAATCACCATTAATAACCTTTTATTACTGAAATCAAGATGGTTTGAGGCTTGTTTAATGAATGGTCTGACAGCATTGTTAAAAGTGCAGGAAGAAAGTATTGTGAATAGAGCTGCAGACACACATACAAAGGGTGTGTGTAACTTTAGAAAGGTCATTACAAGAGAGATAATTGTTTTCGCCAGAATAGGTAGGGAGAGGTGATACGTACTTATTTGAGGGAGTAATTAAATGATTGGCTGAATGGGAGAGACGAGGATAAAAAGATGCATTCACGAGGCTGCCTCTATATTAGGCAAACCTCGTTCTTCTTCTTCTGGGGCTGTTGAGACGAAGAAGACGCTTTCAGTCAGATAGAGTCTCAGTTTCGAATGAGACTTGGCATTTTGGTTTTTGGTTTAGTTAGTGAGGGGTGGAGAGGAGCAGTGCACATTACCAAATGCGTGTTCACCTTATTATGTATTAGGAGATGTAATAATGAATCTTATTTCTTGTATAGACAACGTGTAATTTGCATAGCTTTATCTGCTCGTTACACACAGCACAGTAAATTGGATTTAGGAGGATACACTCAGATGCCTTCACCATTTCACCAATGATATCAAATGTCAGTATCTGACATTTGTAAAAGTTTATTACAAAAGTCAGCACTCTTCCGTTGATTCTGTTTCGTGTATTTTTGACGAGTGAAATGCTGCAGTACCCCTTTGGTGCTGTTGGTGTGAGTTTACAGATTGTAAATCACTCAATCTCTCCTTCCAGTCTCAAGTTACACTTCGTCTTTCACAGTCACAGTCACAATCATTCTTGCGTGCTATTAGGAGACACATAGTTTTTACAGTTTTTTAAATTCAACAATGTACTCGTCAAGTTATTCCAAGGCTTACAGTCGGCAACCCCCAGTAGGAAGTTCTTCTGGTGCTTTGTTAGGAAGTAGTGGGGGCCCTGCTGCTGCTGCCACAAGTAGCAATAGTGAAAGACCTTCAACGTTAAACTTACCTAGTGGTGCTACTGCTTCATCGTCCAGTTCAGGAATCAATTTACCTAATAAGCCGTCTCGCTATACCCCAGTTTATCCTACTTTAGCTTCGAACGCTGCTGCAGGGTCTTCCAAGTCTTCGTCGTATACAAATCTCCCTACTACTGGAAGTCCCTACGCTTCTTATGTCCAGCAGAGGGTTCCGTCCCAACTAGATTCGCAAAGTCAGGTCATCACAGCTCCTCCGAAGAGCATTTTAGGTCAACATGGCTATGAGTCGAGATACCAACAGCCGTACTATCAGCCTTCGCGAGTTAGTCAGCAGCCGCAGCCAGTGCCTCAGCATATTCAAATGCAACAAGCATACTCTTCTAGCCAACATCATCCCATTTCTAGCAATGTCACTAGTAAAAGTGCTCATAATTTGTTAATTGACTCTATTCCTGATGTGTTTTGTCTCTCATGTCCACCTGCGGAGTTCAAATTCTCTGATGCTTACCGTGCTAAAACTTTGCCCCGTACAGGAAAAGAGGTAAGCCATTTTTAAAAGCGATTCGATTTTGAGATATCCTTTAACTTAATTATGGCATGCATGAGTTTTACTGGAACTACCAGAACTAATTGTGGCGCTTTATTTTCTTGCAGAACGAACGACTAATAGGATTCGCCACACTCCCAGAACAAGTGCATAGGAAATCCGTGAAGAAAGGGTTTGATTTCACGCTGATGGTTGTCGGAGAGTCTGGATTGGGGAAGTCAACTTTAATTAACAGTTTATTCCTGGCTTCATTTTACCAGAACAGAAAAGTTCCAAGTGGACCAGGTAAGTAGCGTGTGTGTCCCATTAGCTGTGTGTGGTTTTATTTTCATGATTAAGTTACAAGTTTCCTTTTGTGATGGTACAGAACTAGTGAAGAGGACAACTACAATTCAAAAACACACGACAGAAATAGAAGAACGAGGTGTGAAGCTGAGGCTGACAGTTGTCGATACGCCTGGTAAGTAGGAGTACGAATGTAGTTGTATGATGGAACTAAACGAGAATTTCTCGCTGAAAGATCAAAGTGCAAAGTCATAAGTAAAACATTATCCTGTAGGATTCGGAGACGCTATAAACTGTGAAAATAGTTGGAAGGCTTGTGTGGAGTACATTGATGACCAATTTCAGCAGTACTTCCAGGCTGAGAGTGGGTTGAATCGAAAGCACATTCAGGATGGTCGGGTTCATTGCTGTTTATATTTTGTGCCTCCTTATGGACATGGGTGCGTGGAACACTTTGTTGAATCTCTTGGAAAATAGCTAGTTTTGTTTATGTAGACTTGTGCTTCTTTACAGGCTGAGACAATTGGACATAGAAGCTCTGAAGAGCCTTCAAAACAGAGTTAATCTCATTCCAGTTATTGCCAAAGCTGATACTTTGACTCCATCTGAGATGCGTAATTTGAAAGACCGTGTTCTTCAAGATTTGAGATCAAATAACATTCAGGTAGAGAATGGTTCCATAAGTATAGGTAGAATATTCCTGGGCAACGAGTTCGTATCAATAAGTGCAAATTTATGTTGCAGATCTACCAATTTCCTGAGTGTGATGAGGAAGAGGACGAAGAGTTTAAGAAGCAAGACAGAGAACTGAAAGCTGCAATCCCATTTGCTGTTGCGTCAAGTGATTCTTTTGTTGAAGTTGCTGGTAAACGGCTCCGTGGACGAGTGTATCCCTGGGGGATCGTTGAAGGTACGACAAGATTGTTTATCAATGGAATATATCAGCAGGAATGAGTTGAATAACTTTGAATGGTCTTTACCAGTGGAAAACCCGAACCATAGTGATTTCTCGAAACTCCGGACGATGCTCATCCAGTCACACATGCACGACTTAAAGGAAACTACTCAAGACCTACATTATGAAAACTTCAGGGCAAAAGCGATCGCTCGAATTGCTCAAAATCCCAAGGAAAGGAGCAAACTTAAGAGAGACTCTTCGTCGGAATTGCCGCAAGACATTCTTCTGCAGAAGGAAGCTGAGGTTAGTGAAAGCTTCAATGAAGAACTATTTCAAATTACTCGCATCATCCGTAATATCCTAATGCCTATGCGTTTTACCAGATTAAGCGAATGCAACAAATGATTTCCAAAATGGAAGCCAAACTTAAAGCAGCTGGGCAACCAAATCGTGATTCAATAATTGATCTCTGAAGACGCCACAAACCACAACTACTTTGATATTTCTGATTTACATTCTACAAGCCTCGGATGTGAATTTTAAACTCGTAGATACAAATGGTTGAGTACAATCTGTGCTTTAGAATATTGCTTGACGGTTGAATAGAACCAATTAAGAAACTCAGGTTAATTAGGTTTGTTATAAATAACTTGCACCCCAGCTTTCTGTGAAATTTTCAAAACACTTTCCATTTTCTGCGATCCAAGCAAAGATTTTTCGCGACTGTATGAACTCTTAATGTTAATTGGACGTATGTAACTTTGGCCTAGTAAATGCAAACTGAGCATAGCTGTCTTAAACAATGGCAATAAATCTAAGTTCATTTGGATTATGGATAACTGTTCAGCCGAAAGGCTAGCTTCAGGAGTAGACTAAACGAACGTCTGCTTACACACAAAATGAAACTATAAAGTACTGCAAAGTAAATTTGATCGTATGAATACTTGAAACTTGTGTATGTTTTAGATTACATTATGAGTCATAGATTTATTCATGAAGAAAATATTATTATTATTTATAATTATTGTTATTATGACTAGTACAAAAGTGTTTCAGTAATTCTTACGCATACCAGTTATAGAAAAGATGAATAAAATAGTTAAACATTAAAATTTGACTTGATCACTCATATTATTTTGCTTCGACTAACATCTAAATAGGTACAATTTATTATTACATGTTGTCTATTGGTCCTCTCAATATAAAAGGTGAAATTAACTAATGCTGGACAATACAAGGCTAGGAAAGCACACACGATGAGGAGAGTGTAGTTCCATCCAAATTCGCATTCGCCTATGTTGAAAGCACGTGAAGTTGGACCGCAGTAGCTTCTCACAAACTCCGATCCGAAACCTCCAGGAAATCCAGCGAGAGACAGGAACAGGAGTATTACTGTCACAAATGCAAATGGTGATTAGACAAATGCATGTTTCTCCACAAAATCCCCGAAACTCTCATTAAGTATCCGTATTCACTTTGAAATCTGTGTAAACATTTAATTCGAAAAGCTAAACTAACAATAGGTTCCCATTAAGTCCTCGTGAAATCGAATATAAAGCTTTTCGGCGGATGTGTGGGTAGTTTTGTATGAGATGCAAATTTGCAAGTCTGCCCATTCGACTGCAATTGTGATGCAAATGTCCTCATGAAATATTCAATAATTCAATTGGTGGATAAATTTAGTTACCTGCAACAAGTTGGGCCATCCCAATCTTCCGTGCAGCTTTGAGCCTGAGGGTCGGAGTTGGAAGAGTTACGGCGAGGAAAGACGAGATGCTCAGTAGGCAGAGGGAAACACAGGAAATGCACCCAAGATACGTCAGCACCTGGAGAAAAGTAACGTAAGTGGGTGAGTAGGTAATCATGTAGATGTGAGACACCCTAGAAATCTACAGAATCTACCGAATCTAGACTTTCCTTCTCTCCCTCCCACGTAATTGTAGTCAATGAGCCTACCTGCCATATCGAGGAAACCGCATGTCTGTGTTTACTGTAAGTTGAGCAACTCTGTATTTGTGATGATCCCACTCGAGTACAGAATCCCAGAAGACCGAACTTCACTTCCATACGGGATGAGCCAATTTCCTGGAGCTTCGAGTGCGAAGAACCATTCAATATTAGTGGATAATGTCTACGAGGAACTTTGGATGGGAACAGCGGTTCTCTCACAAGACTAACAGGACTTTGTGGAAAGTTTATTTTTCTTTCACTTTCACCTGGAAGGAGAGTTAAATTCGAGTGTAAAATAGTTTCTCTCTTTACCCATTCTACTTGAATGAAGGTGAATGTGGATAGAGAAGCAATGGACCAGGAAAAAACGATCCAGAAGTATGTAACTGACCACCATGTCACCACAAAATGCATTGTACGTTCGTATCACACGCCATGCATGCCTTGAGACTAACTGAGTGTAAGCGACGCGTGAAAGTAAAAACTGTGATTCATGTTTAGATGAAGTTCACACTTGTAGAAGAAGGCTACGTGAAGGCCGAGAAGTTGTGTGAGATTGCGAAGCAACTGCACAAAAACGACGTCTCTCCAGCTTAACACAGTCTTTGTGGGTGGATGGTGTGGTTCTGTGGATGCAACAGTAAAAGTAGTAAAAGTAGAGTGAGGGATTCTTGCGTCATAGCTCATGCAATTTCACAGGGTAGAACTGTCCCAGGCATTTCTATGCAGAAGTGAAAGAACGTCCCTTGTCCCTCTCTGTCGAATCATCCTTACGCATTCCATCGAAGTGATATAGCGAAATGATTTCACTACGCACGCAATCATATCTCACCATTCCTTCTGTTGCACACTTCAGGGCAAGATGTTGCGTCCCCATCGCAGTCATTCATGTGGTGAGTAATACAGTAATGTTCTTTCCGAGGGGAAACTAAAAATTACTCATTCTTTTCTTCTTCCGTCTATTGGGAATTCGGAATATAAGGCTGCGTGTTGTCTCCAGGGCTGGAGGAGTCTGAGGTTCTATCTAATGTTCTAGAAATCTAGAGGAGCTTTGCTTTCCATATTCTTACATATGAACATGCGATGGTGTATTCTGTATTGCCTAGAGTAAATATTAGAAATGGATTTGAAGTTAACGACGCAACAACAATTTAATAATCATGTCCTCATCTTCGTAGAGAGCGTTTTTGTGATACGTAAAATCAAGATGATCTTTTTGGGGCTCAACCAGTATCTAGGAAATTGTTAAGCATTTTGCAATTCTCCTGTGTTTGCGGTGTATGAATTAATTTTTTAAATGGTTATTTATTATTGTGATTTTTCACACAAGAGTATATAATATTGCAGGAATTGTGAAGTTCACGTTTCATAAATTACAAAGTCAGAATTGCATCCTATCTACACAGCAAAATACAATCCGAGTCGCGATGTAATTAATACCTACCAGATAGTGTATGTGTACAACGTGTAATATTAATGAAATGGTAGCCAAGTTCACAAAAAATTTGTGCCGCAAAACATTTCGCAATAAAATATCTTTTGTTTCGAAATCTATTATTTGTCTGAAAGAAACCTGTGACCTAATGCATTTTTAGTTCAGTAGAATATTACGGCACGACTTTTCTGATTTTTCTATTAAGTAGATAAGCAAACGAACATTGTGAAGGGGCTAGGAGAAAGTAGTTCTATAGAATTGTGCTTCTTATTTGGCGTGTGTGTTCTGTGAAAGAAACAATGGGATCAGTAGCAGTTTAAAGCCGTAGGAATAAGAGCAAGTCAGAAATAGTGTAATCATTCAAGAGAAAGGCTTGTGCTTGACTCAGCAAACATTGTTGATGTCCCAGGGGGTTCATGAAACTATGGAACTGGTTCTTCATTCCTACACTGCAAAGCTTAAAGGGTGGCACATCCACAGAACCCGACTTTAATACTGCAAGACAAGACCTTAAGTAGACAGCAGAGGAGCCATACTAACTTCTGAGTCGGCATTCTGAACATGGGCAATCGTCCACCCCTCCAGAATTGAGGGACTCTGTGTTTCATCACTAATATCTGTGCTTTCCCCACTTTCTAATAACCGTAGATTCAATGAAGTAATCATATGCATTAAAATGAAGGAGAGAGAGGAACAGAAGAGGAGTGTGGAGTATTGCGGTGGTGCATTAGTATGCAACGAATGCGTCTACTACTAGATTGGAAAAATAGCATAGTTCCACTCGGAATATCAAATGCTTGCGGATCTTAAAGGAAACTGAAATGAAGGCAGAATAACATTACATCGTCTGTGGCAATCCTATTTTCTTGATCCTAGATGACTCATCCGGGTAGAGTAATGAAAGTCGGAACCCTTCGAATCATTCACATCAGATCAGATCAAATCCCCATCCATTATTCCACTCATTTCACATTTCTCGCCTTTGTCATAGGCTGAAGCTTCTCCCATTTACTTACCCTTATTGCCTCTTCACGCTTCACCATCGCGTCTCCTTAGCTTAGATTACCTATAAAATTTCGTGAAATAATGTAGTCATTACGAGCAAATGTTCAATAAGATCTTTAACAGGGTATTTAAACAATTTCTTGAAGGAATTTTGAAAATATCAAGGACAGTCTAAAATAGGGCTGATTGAAGGGATGCACGTGCTAGTGAAGCGTTGAATCATTAAGTGCTTGTCATTTAGCATCTCCGTAGTTCATAGAGAGAGCTTAGGTTAAGGTTAGTCCAATCAAAGTCTCTAAACGATTGCTTTAATGAATGGAAAAAATCTTCACGACAGAATAATTTTAGTTCTTTTATTTACGGAGGATTTTTCATCACAAAGTAATCTCAGGCTCAAGAACGACGAGTCCTGTAAAGGAGAACTGAGTGAAATGATTAATGACTCCAGGATTGGAGGAGCCCAGAACTGCATCCGTATGCGACTAGAAGACTGCCAGACTGCAAACATGTTTTTGCTTAGGAATTCTTCCCGTCGCCGTCCATCAGTTCGCTCACCGATATTTAAATGGAATCTCGAATCTCGTCGTCGCTTCACTGCAGATTGCGGATGAATCGAAAGCTCAAGGCTTTGCTGCTTTCTCCTGTCCTTATTCGCTATGTTGGGGAAAAACAAAGAGAAAAGTCTCAGTAGACATGTTTGCCTAATTCTACTAGACAATTTCGTGGAAAATAAATTTATTTACGTAGCCTTGGGCAATTGGCTCATCTCTCACGTGCCAACGTCCTGTGCACCATGTCTACACGTTGCTGTGAATAATTCGTAAGTAGTTAGAGAAATTCATAGATTTCATAATAGAGGTGTAAAATGTTGTGCAGTGGAGAGTGCATGCGGGATCTGTTGTCACTTACAGAGGAATTGAGTTACTCTTCGGGAAAGCAGAAGGCGCTTTCACCAAGTCACACTTAACATTATGATGGTAGTGTGGTAGGTAGGTAGGCTTAAAACCGTACTTTTCTCGGTGGCAGTTAGTTGGGCCTTCCCACGTATGTATGTATGCTTTTAGATGGTGTGGCCTCAAGAAACCAGTGAAACAACGATTATATGCTTCGGAAATGCACAGCGACTGGAAAGGGAATTCGTGTAAAAGTTTGAGGAAAGAGACTTTGCGATGAACCACAGGGAGATTTGAGGAAGACACGAGACTTATTTATTTTTTGAGGATTCCATCAGATGAAAAAGGAGTTTGAGGGAATTTGAGTGAGAAAGTGTTATTTATTTCCCGTGTAAAAAGATAGAGAAAGAATAAGGAGAGATTGGTGGCATTTGTGCTCAGTACCTGTCATTTCTTGCTGAGGTAGGAGATTTTGGTGATGGAAGGATGGAGGGAGGAAAAACGGGTGTGTATGCAATGAAAGTGTTCGTCTTACATAATACAATGATTGAGTGAGGATAGAGAAATGGAGTGCACGGGTGTAGGAATCTGATCGAAGTGAATGAGAGAAACACGATTCCTGTCTGGAAATGAGGATAGTGAAAGGTAAAAGTTGCTCTCGTTGGGAGCAATGGCTATGAATTTTGATTCATTCAGGAAAGTCTCTAACTTTTCATCATTCCTTTAGTTTAGAAGGTCGGAGAAAATATTTTTTGGCACGACGGGAATTTGAATGTAAATTGATGAAGGATGTTTCGTTCCATTGGGAAGAAGGTGATTGGTGAAACTTTGTGCATCTCATCTTCATGTTTTGAGCCTTCGTGAAGATGTACACTTAGGAGAAAGCTGCAGAAGGATACCTACACACACATTCGCATTTGAATACCTGAATGGTGATGAGACTTTGGCTTTCTCCAGGAGATCACTTTGCTATTACCATTTATACAGCAGACACACCCTCCGTGCATGTCCGTCCGTGTTCCTTCTTAGTCAGACACGATTATAAACCTTCATCTTCTTCCTTTCAGTCATTTCAAATACAATTTAAGTCCAAAGTGTATTTCATCCATTTGAGGCAGGAAGAAAAAGATCCTTCTTGTCACTCGCTGCATTTATATGCGCCCTTCTTTTCACCACTCCTCGCTCCTTTCTTCCCAAATTAATCTCACTCATAAATTTTACTCCTGCCCTGACTGACTTGCTTTTTCCTACGACTTCACTTTAAATTTCTCTGTATTGTTATGGGGTAATTTTATGAGAAAAAGGTACTCAATATGGAGGAAGTTCCTGAAGGGCATTTCATATATCATAACTCGCATACGCAAATATTGTCAGGCCTTGGAAAGTTTAAAATCTCAAAAGATGCTAAAAAGAACATCTTCATAAGTTTGTTGCAAAATAGTCCACAAAAAGCATATTCAATTATGCTGGGAAGTTTGTCTTGGGACTTGGAACCATGAAGAATATCGAATAAAATGTGTTCCAAATGTATGAAAAATGCATTTCTGTGTCAATAAAATATTTACTTCAAGCGATTCTTTTCTTATATTTTACTTTGAAGCCTCCAGGCAGTAAATAAACAATGTGGGAAAGTTAGTACAATGCGCAAAAATAGAAAGTCTTGTTAATTGGCATAAGAAACATTAGTTAGATGGAAATAGAAAAAGTTTATTTTAACAATTACGTTCATCTTTAATCCTTGCCGAAAGCTCATGAGCTTAAGTTTCTGACGTTGCAAAACAATAAGCAACTATGAATAATAAGAACAGTTGAAGTTTGATTGAGCTCGTTTGTGTAAGGCAGAAGGAATAGGATCAGAGATTTTATCTTTGCTAATTCTGAAGAATAAGAACTGAAATATAATAATCGTGTTAGAAGATGGGATGAGATGCCCGAATTTATAAAATCTTCGTGCTTTCTAGTTGTCTGGCGTTTTCCAAAGAAAAAGAGAAAGTGTGCTACACGTCCAACGTCCTATGAAACAGTTCTGTTAGTTGTTTTCTCAGTCTTATTCTTTCAATCCTCGAAGACTTTATTTCTAAGATCTTCTTAGGATAATAAACCGTCAGTCTGTAGGTTTTGTCATGCATCAAAATGCCGCGTACACTCTGAAACTTTTATCCTTCTTCTCTTTCTAAATGAACGCATGTCTTCTTTCCCCATTCAGTCAGATCTATACTTTTGGGATTTTAACCTAATTTTTGTGCAGCCTAGGAAATAAATTAAGGAAGTAGAAATCCGCCTTGTCAACTTATTCCCTCTCAAATTCTCGGTTTTCTTTAAAATTCGTGAATAAGTTATTTCTTTCCTTTCTAACGAACTGTCATTCATATCTTGTTCGAGACCAAGACAGAATATTCATACTGTTTCAGCTAAACATGAGAGTAATGAAATGACTGGTGTGACTACGTGCACACATGCAGAGAGATACGTGGTCTGTCATCAAAAGTAGTGTTACGTCAAAGTGATATGAAGAAACGGAAGTAGGAGATTAAAGAGTAACTCACTACGAGAAAAGATCAAGGAACCTGTCAATCTTTAAGATCAAACACGTGTGCATTAATAAATTTCCCTCTTATGATTATTCTCATGTACCTTTCAGTTATCATGAGAAGTTCTACGATGCCACTGAACTGAAAGTTAATAAGTTAAAGTTAAAGTAGCCAAAAGTCCTTTTGATTTCTAAAAATAAACTTTCTTAGAATTCCGGAGCTAAAATTTGTGTGACTCTATATTTACACACTGGATATTTTGCCAAACGTGACAGTCTGCAGTTGCCCTTTCTCCACGTAATTCATAAAATGAACGAGCTGTTCATTACTTGCATATGTAATCATTGTGAACGTCAATTCAAAGACAGAAACAGAACTCTTTATTATCAACGTTAAATATTTTATTTTGAAACTGAGCTACTGTTACAACATTTAACGTTACAATATAAATTTCTTAATAGCTAGGACCATTATCCAAAGCTCCCTTATAATTTCTGTAACATTATTTCGTTAGTTTTAGTTATTTCTAGTAGTACTTTATTTAATATATTACAATGAGGAGTTTTACCCGAGTGTGTGAATCCTTTTTAAAATTTACATATTATTGGACAATATATTTTTAGCTACCCATTCGTCATTGTTGCATGCGCTATGACTACTCAATGTGAGTCAAGTCTGTGGTATTCTAATAATTAGCTAGTTAAAATTTGATTACTCGTATTACATTCGACGAAATTAGACCGTTGGAGGAGTTAAGACGCGTATCAAGTTTCAATTCCTGTATTTCGTTAGTTGCAATTGTAATAGTAAAACTTTCCAGTACGATAGATTCGTGGAATCCTCATGTACACATTATAGTTTAGTCTACACCCACCAATAATTAATACAGAAGTAAAAAATGTTAATGATCAGTTTTTAGATTAAATAATTAGAAGACGATAAATTGTTCCGTAGCTAACGATGGTATTTTACTGGGAGAAATTTCGGGACATTAACTTCCACACATTCTATCATAGGTAACAATATTCAGTGTACAGTTAGGAGGACAGTTGTCGACAGGAGAAAATTAAATTATAACGTTTATTTGAGCCAACTTACCATTTAATCCACACTTAATCGATTATCTGTTTTTTGTGCCTAAAACACATTTGGCCACGATCCCTTCAGGTGTCATGAGAGCAAGTTGAATTATTGTGTAACTGTTAACTTTGTAAGTCGATTCATATCACGGATGGCTGATGCTGGTGTGTTTCAGAATTTCAGTGTATTTGATAGGCCCACCTTTCACTCTGTATGTAAATGAAGTAAATGCATTGCAGACGTTGCAGTTGAGTGGAGGTTATGATGAGAAAGCACTTGCAAAATACAGATGAGCTTGCCGATGGTAAAAACAACACAGGATATTAAATATTCACTTCAAATCCAACTCCAATTTGGTCAATTCAGTATAAAATAATCAAATGCCAAATTCATGTCTGATTAGAACAAGTACAACGCGTTGTTAGTGTTTGTTAGTTTGGCATACTACTTTTCGTTACATAACACAGGTTTCGTTACACAACATAGGACAATCGTTAACTTGATTCGGTTCTTCTGGTTGAAGTTGAGCCACGGGAATATTTATGAGTTAAATGAATTGTTACATTAGCATTTGAGGCTGTAGGCTCTTCTGTGGAAGTCCATTTGGAACCTTTTGATTCCACGTTTTACATAGAATAGATGAAGTTATATAATGTATACGAAAACCATATAATATGGCTGCAAGTCTGAATAAGTCAATTTGAGTTACGTAACAGGAGAGAAAGTGTAGAGATGAAGAAGAGGAATATTGAAGAGGAGCAGTTAAGCTGGAGGAGGAATATAATAATAATGATAGGTCTGATAATACGATGCCTTGTTGTGCTTCCATGTGTTATTAACGTCCCTTCTCAGTAGCATAGGATTAATAAACCTTACACGAACATGAGATGCTTAATTCCAAGTAAATAACGAGCTCTTGTCTGCTCTCCACACAATGTGTATTAAACAGTCTTCCACTTTGATTTACCACACACAGCAAAACACTCAGACGTAATAATATGATACCATCAGCGAAATCATAGAATTTCGAAATGAGGAAACTAGTGGGTTTGTCGAAGAGCCCTTAAGGTTTATAATCCTGTGTCTAGATTCCACATTCCCTTTGATCTACCGATGATTCATCAGAATTTCTAAAAACTAAAAATTACATCTAAACAAACGGGGAAAAGTCACGGTGAAAGCAAACACAAAGCTGTGTTATGCTTTCTTGTTGAAGTAGAATAAATGAAAAGGAAAAAGTTTGCTTTCTTAGTAATCGTTATTATTAAAGTTTCCTCAGGCATTTGAAGAAGAAAAAAAGATTTTTATCTTTTGTTGTTAGAAACCTCGTCTCTAGCTCTCTAGCTTTCTCCCATAATAATATATTCTGTGTGAGCCTGACTGTGTCATTAATTCTAGAATTCTTCCCCAAAAGGATGATGTGTGAGAAGTAGGACAAAGCAAATGCAAACCTCATTACGAAAATTAGTTCCAATCGGATTTGAGGTTAGTTAACCTTTTATTTGATGTGGTTTGGAAACAAATGAATGGTGGCTTTCAACAGTTTATTACGGGGAAGAAATGATATCCTCTTTCTGGTTACA
>JAQGAC010001438.1:0-13903 GCA_034696585.1 Isotomurus maculatus | reverse complement strand
TGTTATGTAGTTCCACTCATATTTTAAACTTGTCGTGGGTTTGACAAGTAGGATGAAGTATGATAAATGTCACATCTATGATTTCCAAAGACAACTGGTTACGAAGCACTTGTGAAGTTATGCAGCACATAATCATTCCTAAGTTTACTGGGTTTTCATTTCAAGTTCTTTGAGACACTCAGACTTTCCACACTTCATGTTCATGGCAGAATTAGCGATGGATATTTTTGGGGAATAGCACGGGATGTTGTGTTAGAAGCTTAAGGAGTATTAAAAGCATTAAAGCACTTACTTCCATATGATCATGATCGGCAGCGATTTGAATGGGAGATCTTCCCCGTTTATCCAACAATATTTTAGCTCCGTGTCTCAGTAGCCATCGGACGGCTCGAAGTTGTCCTGAAAGTGCTGCATGATGTAATGCAGTGCATCCACTATAATCACTCCGTTGAAGACAAGCACCGGCCGCCGAAAGAAATCTGAGCGTTTGAATGTGTCCTTCTCTTGCAGCAATATGAATCGGTCTCAGTCCATCAGGTCCACAACAAGAGTCAACACTGCACACAAGATCACAAAAAATATAGCGTCTCACTTTAACAAACAATATTGATTCCCGTAATCTTAAGAACAAGCTATAAACTAGAGAAATTATAGTTCTAGAACACACAAGTATTATTGTGTACTGTTTAATTACGTTGTTTTACGACTTTACGAGCAACCACAGTTCATAAGATGCTCAAACAAAAGGAACTTTCTAATCGAGGAATAAAAAACAGAAATCGGATAAAGCAAAGATTGACACAGACATGGTGAGCTGAGTCCGGCCACACATGAAATGGTCAAAAAGATTACCTCACCAAGACCCAAAGGGGAGTTCAGGAGACCTACCTTACTCTTAATCCATTAACACTTAAGCTGATTAATTGTACTAAATGAAATAACAAGCTATCACTTTCTTCGAAATGAAAACCTATGTAAAAATTATTTTCATTTTTCTCGCATGGATTCCCTCCCATGCAGTGCCTGTGATTTCATACAACCAAAAGTCATATTTTAAACTGTAATATTTAAACTATGGAGTATATATGTACAGTATTATTAGTCCCTCACGTAACGCATTCGCAGATCAGACCAAATCGAATGAAATAATGGTATGATGATTACGAGTATGAAGTGATTTGGTTTGCCTTCCCATTATTACCCTGTACTTAGGTAATTGGTTCAATTTTGATCACTTTCATTCACTCACCACCACCTCCGTCCCTAATCCCCAAGAAGTGCTTATGAATCTTAAGATGGAATGGATGTATATATAAGACGTGCACGTGGATTTTCACCTCTCATGTCTTCTCTAATTGATCGTTCCTAGATTGTAACACTACTACTGTTGCAATTGTTGCATCCATCACACAGGGTGGGTATGTGACTAAGAAATTATACTCCTTCATAATTCCTGATTCCTGACACTCCTATTATTTTTTGGATTTTAAGGGCTACCTTACAATGTAATTTGATATCCCCAAACCAAGACGTGGTATATAGAAGATCGTTAAGAAGTCGAATTTTGGTTAAAATCACTCTTGCTCATCCTCACCTCATCCATTTTAATTTCATATCATTCATAACACAACTTCAAACACGTCAAACTTAAGTTTGCAATTGTTGAATGTGGTGTACTTACGAGAGGTGTTTAACAAAGAACGAACTAAAAGAGAAACTGAACTATCACTCCTCAGCGTATAAGATAAGAATTTAAAATGTTTCAAGATTGGCAGCTCACACCCATGAACCCATAAAAATCTTGGGTAGAAAATTAGACGCCGTGTTGAACTTAAGTGAGTGAAATGAATCTGTCAGCTTCAGTATGATTTAAATCCATACGATAATGACGGACTTTATGACGTGTGAAGAAGTCGTTTCTAACTACGAAATTTTTTTAATAATCTACATCTACATCCACACGTGCATTTCCGTCATCCGAAGCCAAGTTCATTCACAAGTAGACACGTCAATTAAGACAACTCTAACGGGAGAGTCTTCAAAACTCACCTTACAATGATTTACAACTCAGCTGTGTTTTGAAATGCCAATTGACCTAATCAGCAATTAGATTGCAACATTTGCATCTACAATCTATGTATACCTTTTAATTGTTTCAGTCACATGAGACAACCGAAGTCTAATTTTCTGTCTATGTTTTGTATCATTAAGTTAGAATTATAATCAGCAGAACAAATGACACTGCGTGCATCCTCTTGTGATTAGCAATGGATATTAGGTCAGTGGGCAGTGTGCATTACATTATGCTAATAATGCCGAAGACATTTAGAGCGAATATTAAAATTTTGAAGATTCATTTCAATTAAAAGTAACCATCGTGCACTAAATTTCGCCGTGATAATACGACGAGGCTCTCTGTCAATCTCTCAGCCTCCTGCTTCATGCCTTCGTTTGTCCTCACGTCATTCATTCATGAATAAAAAGAACCTTATGGAATGTTAGAAACTTTACTCTGACGCTACGTAGAATTGCGAGGTAGGAAGTGCAATGACAGAACCACAAAGATTTGCAAGATGAATAGAATCCACTAATTTGTGAAACAGAAAAAACGATTTTAGCGAAAGTCCTTCACTTTCGTCTTCATTGAGTGCTATTGTCCTTTGCACACAAATCCTTTCTAATGATTTAATACCCTTAACAATTTACGTATTCACAATTTCAGTTTTATAATCCAGATCTGTAGTCTCATTCTCTCACAAAAGCCTTGGGGTTTCCAATTATTTTACAGTTGGGTTTTAACAAAGATTGTCAAGCATATTTTAGAGACATCTGCAAAATCTGACGCATTTGATTTGTCATTCAGCAGCCTTTGTGCTGTACGGAACATTGATGCATGACATGGTTTTCGACCATTACTTTGCGGCACAATTATTGATGGAGGCTTTTAAGGAAGGGTGTGTAAACACTGATTTGCCTCAGAAAATCATAAACTTCTTCGGCTCATCCGAGAAATCGATCTTCTATAGATAAGCAACACAATTCTTCAAACTCGGTAGTGCATGTCCGTTGTATAGTTAACAACACGGAATCCAAACTATATGAAATCTTGACAACCTGCAACCACCTAATTTCCCCCTTGCAGTGACACAATGGAAGCAGATTTTGTATAGAATGCTTAATTCTTTCGAATGATTTCGCAGGAACAGAAACTGTGGATAAATGATGGTATGCGTTCGTTTTCTACATTTGTGACAATACACAACCATCTTAAAACACTTTCGATTTCCTCTAAAAGTTCATCGAAAAGTTGGGCTGAGATAGTCAAGCTCTTGTTAGAGAGAGGCTTGAGAAGGATTTCGCTTTGAGCTGATTGATTTTGTGAATACATTCTTTACCAACTGTGCTATTGATGAAGAAGTGATATTAACCACATGTTTCATCCATTAATCCTAAGGATTGTGGTTGTGCAGATTTCATAAAAAAGAACGGAAGACGCATCTTTACAGACTTATCACGAGGTAGTGTGGTGGTGTTGATCCATACTGGATGACTAGCCAGCTACTTTCTGAAGAAGATTTATAAGTCCCATTAAGAACAAAAAAGATGATAGGATACTAAGAGAAAAGCTTGTTTAACAATGAATCTCAATCATCTATTTAAGACCTAAAGTTTTGGCTGTCATTCAATCTCACAGATAAAGATGATTGAATGATAGGTCACAGTTTACACTTGTTCATGCTTCACTGATATTTTAAAAGTACTTCAGGTGTCAGGGATTTGATCACCTAATATTGACCTTGTTGGCCAGGTACTCGGAAAATAGCCTCGTTAAGGAACACCGATGCTTTCACAGAAATAGATTTATCTATCAAAATAAAAACAAGTAATAAACAAGCTAATAGTATTTTGAAAAACTACAAATGAGAAACAATTTGAGGACACCTATCTCAAATCTAATTTAAGATTAATCATGTTTACAAAAAATATCTTACAAACGATTTGCTTTAATTACAGGACAAAGTGTTAGTAGATCTGTTTAACATAATAAAATCGCCTACGACTACGATCATCCATGACCTTAATTGCAGTTTTAAGGGAGATTCACTTTCGGTCAGAGCATAAAATCTTTATCAGAAGAACTAACATGGTCTCAACTCCTTTTCATCACTGGCAACCGGCCTAATCACTCACAGTGTTCACTGGTGTTGGTCAGCTGCTGGTAATTGGCATTTTCTACAATTGCATTGTTATTGAGAAGAAAGTTTACTTGGTATAAGTATCTACCTTCCAACTGCAGGTATTAATGCATATCAAATTGTCTGAAAGAAACGGCTCGTCTTTGTTGATGAACTTGAGTCAATATTAATATGCAGATTTTATGAATGTGACAACGACGGGGCTATGAATAGGGAAAAGTAGGTCAGAAGGATTCTAACGAGAGGATGAGACTATCATTAAGACCTGCACGCACATGTCCTCATAATTAACCAAATAAAGGAAAGAGTTTCAATTAGGCGATGTTGCGCCAGTAAAACATCATCTTTGCTTCTACCTACATATCATCAATACCTGGTGAAATTACCGACTGCGGTATATTTATAGAACAAATGAATATTTCATTGTACTAAGGGTACATTAGGCAGAAGAGAGAGCGAAAGGACATCACGTTAGGTTGGCTGTTCGTTGTGTATTTATCATTAGTAAGCAGTTGTTCGCATCAAATAAAATGACGGAAGACACATCACATGGACCCTGAACGCTGATTTATGAACAAATAGATTGTACATGCATACAATACATTTTTGAACCACCAACAACTTGCAACTATTAAACATTAATTTTACTATTAAATTGTTGCTTCATTAAATATTAACAGCGATTAAAACCAATTAATATTAAATAGCAAATGATTCAACCTCGCAGTCATTCTAATTATGTCAGCCCATTTTGATAAATACTGAGAGTGGTGGCTTGTTGAGTTTTCACTCAGGTTGCTGTTGTCATCTTTCAATAAGATAGCGATTTTTTTATACTTTTGACGTCTTGACATTATGAAATCATTCAGTTCCACAGTCATAATTTCTACTGCATGCATTTCATATTTCTTAACATTACATTTTAACTATCACTGGCTCTTTTAACGTAATATTTTGGCTAAAAGTAATTAATAATATAAAAATAGAACTTTCCAACACAACTTAAGTTTTGCTATTGGTTGCAATAAATTATGAAAAAATGTCTTAGTTCAAATAAACACCTCCATAGGGAAGTTGTATAACCAGAATTTTGAAAGCGGGACTGATCTGTTGGAGTGTCAGCTTAAATAAGTGAGATAATTACAGGATGATTGTTGAGTACGCCTATCCTTATTCGCAAATGCCTAAACAATTAAGATATGATATCTATTAATCAGTCGAGCTTGCGTACTACCTACCTCAAAGAAACCCAATAACACTCACTGATAACGATCTCTTATTCTTCATACAAAAATGATCTGTTAATTATTTATTTCCTTCTAAGATCTTTATCTAAAATCAAGATCTGTATCATTTGCTCGTACGTAATCAGCAGACACAGCCACATTTCATGCTAATATGATTAGCAATAAATTGAGGGTATCCACCACCCCAGACATTTACGAGTCGATGGAATTTCATGTTTTCCTAGAAAAAAAGTACTTTCTCCTGCTCTCTGGTCGTTTAAATCAGGTTTAACGCATCGATTGGTCTGAATATTGTGTAAGACTCATTTGAAATATTATGGTAGGATTTCCATTGTGCAAGCATTCCATGACTATTCTCTTTAATTGATTTTTTCTCCATTTGCAATTAGGGAATGACAGAGTCATGTTCTCATGAAGTTCTGCTTCATTATCAGCGGTTTTGGTACGTGGGAAGTTGGGATTCAGGAAACTTTGGTGGGTGGAAGGAATGTTGAAAGTTTCAGGAGGATAAAAGAATCACGAGGAACTTCAGGTGACAATCGGTAGCTGGCAAAACTTGGCATAAGATTGATTGACGCAATGAAGGTAATTTAAGCCTAAGCCCTTCACTTTGAGAGATAACGGCATGAAATGAGCAAAATAATCTTTCCTTAGAATAAGTCAGGATTAAGTGACTACAAGATGATATGGCACACTACAATGAAAAGTTACCAGACCGTTGACTCGCTTAAAGTTGAACTTTCAGTTCAGGTGTGAATAACGCTTGATTTGTTGCAATCGCTGAAGTATTTTTCATGTAACAAAGTGCGAATGATATCATGAGGCACGTAGGTATTCTCTGAAGAATCTGAATTTGGGTTGCACACAAATAGCTGTCAGTTCATTCAGTCTCATTACCTAGTTCCATGCATTTCTCATTCGCATCTGTTGTTACTTTCAAAAACAGGCTCGAGGAAACGATAATTTGTACGTCTAATCTAAAGGGTACTACGCTATTGTATGTGATCAGTAGGTTGTAAATTATTAGCAAGTGTTTTACTTCTACAAGCCGACTGAAACGGCCGTAAAACTTATTAGAAACTATACTAATTCACCTCGGTAGAGAAGCAAGCTATAAAACAAATAATTAACAATATGAAAATTAACTTTACTCTATTTACTTACACTTCCTATGATTAGCAGTCGCATTGGCATAAGTTCAGCCATAATGTGCTTGGGATTTATGGCTTCTTAACATGAGTTGCGTAAAAATGCAAGTTAAGACCACTTAAGACAGGAGGACCTTATTACTGTATTGTGTTGCTTCCCATGCCGGTTAAAATCGGTCAGAATAATTTCAAATATTTCATTAGATTTTTTATTTTATGAACAAAGAGTGCGTATTACGTGGGGTGGTCTCTCAGTTATCATCTTCCACTATGAGGAAGAAGGTTTTAGACACTTTCAGTTGCGAAAGACTTCAGTAATTATATAATTATTAGTCTATTGTCTTTTAAAATGACTATCAAAGGCAAGCGGATGATTCCCACGCATGTAAGGCACGTAGAGACGATTGACACAGTTTCATATGGTGAGGAACCGAAGAGTTGGTGGCTTACTGAACAGCAATCACATTACATTAGCAAAATTAAAGTTTACAGCGTAATCATGAGTGTTACTTGAATTGAGATGCGGTATTTTGAGGTTACCTACGTGAACAGTTGAGTCCAAAATTACATATTTATTTGCTATAATTATAATGGAAGCCTGCAACAGTTCCTCTAAGCTTCCTTGTTTTTGAGGTGAATCATAAATGAGATTCTACTGACTGTCAATTTGCGCCCAATAGACCAAAAGGTTTGTATTATGTATAGCTAATTAAGTATTAAGAACTTCTGAACATTAATTGCTCTTGTAATTACTACGACTTTCGTTACACGTGAATTTTTACGAAATCAAGTGCTCAACTGTAGCAAAGTATCAATTTAAAGTTGCAATCATTGTAAATATAAATTATTACTGCATTTAGCAGATTTGACTGACTGCACATTTCCACACATCTGCAGCCGTCAAGTGATAACGAACAATCACGAGTATGTGTATAAGATCATAAGCTAAAATCTACACGAGGTATCAAGATGCATAAATCTACACTGCAATGTCTTTCTGTGTGGTTTTTCTACTACTCGTATCTCTTGAGATTCTATTATAGCACCCAGCATCACGCCTGCAGATTTATGTATTGTGAGCAATACCTTAGGAGGTCAATAAAAGAAAAACTGTTGTTTTTGCTCCAAATATTACTGATTTTGCAGCATTTCACTCATAAACTTCTTATTGCAAGGATACACATATAAGTGAAACACTTTTCACAACTTCGACTGCTTAGCGATATATCTCACGTAAAATCTCTACTTTACAACATCTTTCAACAGCAAGGTTACCATTGAATAGACTATTTGAAGTACAAGATTGATGTCTTCATCCATTTTGCATAAGCAATAATCATCAACTTCACTAATTCAATTGTCTTGTTTAACTTTGATTTGCAATTTACCAAACACTTGTTTACAACTTAACGAAGAAGAACATCACATTCGGTAACCTTGCTAAGCTTGCCTAAAAGAACTTAATTAAGTTAGTGTTACTTATGGGCACACTCAATGGGTACAAAATTAAAAGTAAATTTAACAAACACATAATATGACCCAATTTTATGATTTGACTTCATTGTTCAAAAATATCCCTTGTTTCACGTACAAACTAATTAAACATTCAATGATTGACTCATTCAAACTGATGGGTTCTAAAGAAATAGTTCAAATGCGACTGGAATTTTAAGAAGTTTGTTCCACATTTATAAGAAATATTACAATTTAAATTTAAGAATCTTATGTTGGGTGGTATTCAAGTGTGTTTGAGACTGAGCAAACATCTTCATCCATCTGCTGTAAAGTACATTCCTTAGTTCTTTTCAAAGCGTGACCTAGATGAACAACTGACACTACTGACTCTTTTTACCCTTACAGTGCACAAAGCATCTTTGAATTAAGTGTAATTGAATTGGTGTAATTGAATGAATTGCGAATGTACCTGTAGTACGGTGGATTATCCACTAGCATCCGTATGCACTCCACACATCCCCGGAATACAGCTTGTTGCATAGGATTCGAAGCGGAAGGCATTTTGGAGATTTTACAGTAAATTCATGGGCACAAGAATCCTACGAACGTGAGAGTTCAGTCAACACTACCTCGTCTCGTAACATCCGTTCGAAAATGCACTTTTCAGCTTAGAATTAGAAGCTGTCTCACTTGAGGTGTGATGGGTAGTTAGTAAGACATAAATTACAAACTTTGTGACGGGAGTTGACAGGACGCATGTCTCAAACTAATGAAGACATGAAGCAAGATCACGAATACTTGTTAACACAACTATTATGTTGGGTTAGTAAGGGCAATTAAGAAATTAATCACACTACAGGTGTCTTATCAAATCTTGCTTCCAGTCCAAAAAATCTAGATTCGCATTCACAATCAAGAACTTTTTTTACGAATCTTAGAATTGTTCACCTTGCAAAGTGAAGAACTAAACTAGTGGCATTCTGATAGTGATCTTATTTAGATCTTTCAAGTCTACGATCCAATGTCAACTCATTCCTTCACAATTTTTTCACAGTTCTTTGATTGTTTTAAGCCACATGTCCCCATAAAATGACGAAGCTTTGTTCAGTAAGCTGAGGTTACAAAATATTCCCATACAATCTTCCTCAGTGTAGTTTGAACAGTTTGCAGACACTTTTTGATGCAACGAGTATTATTTTGAGAGAATGCACAATTCAACGGGACGTCACACTCGGGTAATCTCCGTGTCTTGACATCCCATGCTGGTTACTTCAATGTCTCTTTTCCACAAGTTCGTGATTTTGATTATGATAATCATAATTCTTGCAATGGTCAATTTTCAACGGAATAGTGTTTAAGTCCGTCTGAACAACCGACGGACATGAACAACGCGGCTGCTGTTGCTCTCGAAAGTCACAATCAGAGGTTCTAGTTGTAATAATGGTACTGTTCACTGTAAAACTTTTCACTTATCTACAGTGCGTATCTTTTCTAACAAGTACTCGATGTTGGTAATGTTCTGCGAGTTCTTCCGAGGCTGTTCAATGTAGTTTCTTCATCCTCAGCAAAAAGAGAAGTTACATGGACGAGAGAAGATGAGTGAGCATCATCTCAATTTGCTATCCACCCACCATGTCAAAACAATGAGTAGAATACGAACAAAATGATCAGCTCTCAAGGTAGGTAGAACCAGAATTACTGCCTGGCCTATTGACAAACACAAAAAACCGTTAGCGTTTTGTAAGAAAGTTCTTGTTCGTCTCGTACCACCAAGTTCCAAATCAAATTATAACCAATTATCATTTAAACCCAAGCTATGATTAGATACGAGCTTATTATTAGCTTATTATTTTAACTTGTAATGTAATACATAATAAAAAATAATGTGAAATCGATTATTATTGCATTTATTGCCTGAGATTTCGAGTTCAATTTTAATTATTAATTATTTCTGTACTTACGATCTACAGAGATTGAAAAGTAAAGTACCGAACAAGGTGGTCTTAGGTTGAGGAATAGCAATTATTTAAAAACATTAATTTTGTGCGAAGTATTATTGACTTCCTGTTAGGTATTTACAGATTAGGTTAATTTGCGCTGATTTACTTGTGAAACCGTAAGCAATTACGTACAAGTTGTACAAATGAAGTGTAAATGTAACAGAGATATTGATAAAAAGTTTGTTTTCGGATTAATTCCGTAGTGTCAGATAATTTGTAATGATTACCTTCATTAGAGGCGATGAAATCCAGTCCACCACACACAGGTTTCCTGTTCACAACTGAGACTACGGTGAGAAATTGGATTTTGAGACAACACCAATCGACTGCTCATGCAGCTTGTGGGAATTCACCTGGCACTCCACTTGCACCTCTTCCAAGCAATTTTCTTGGTTGACAACACTACTTTTCCACTAGCGAGGATTCTTAGAGTCTCCCGAAGCCAAAGGGATCTGCAGCAACGTGTGTATTTCAAAGATGAGGATGAGACAGTCTCCTTGAATGGATGAGGAGACGATGAGATCCCCTCTCCAAGTCACAGTGAAAGACTTAACATGCAAATCCACGGCGTTGTGTCAAGTGTGTAGAGAATCTTCTTCAGTACAATGCTAATTCTCAACAACGAACGTTGTGAAGACGGTAGAACTACAGAATTCTAAAATTACAATTGAAAGATTGTACAAGTAGGACCTAGATTGTGAAGTTATTTACTTCTTGGCTTAGTTTGATAAGAAATGAGGATTAGTTGCTGATTGTCGAACGTGTGCGAATGTCTTCGGTTGGCTGATCCTCAGGCTTAAGCTAACAAAGTCAGTTGCTAAATTATATTTGAGGTTTACTCAAGTTGCCGATTGTATTTCACACGATATACAGTCTACCTAAATTAATCATATTGTATGAGCAAAGATTTCCTCCCCTTGATAGATCATAAGGATATTCTACCACTCTATACTCAACTAAAGATTCAAGCAATACATTAAAATATTTTGTAGAGCACGGACTGCGAACAATATCAATGGAGTATATTTTAGCTCCTACACTCTCAGAGACTAAACTAGTGCAGTGCACTGATACACTTCAAGTTCCACCTCAGTCCTCACAATCTTTTACTTGCTCTGCATTTCTGCTCAGGTATTAATGCGCGATTTAAGCTGTGAATTATTGAAGTGGATTTTTTGCATTGTGCATAAGGATTTGGTGGGTTAAAAGATTAGTAGAACACCTGTACGAGGAGCTTGGCTTATGATATTTCTTGACTGTCGATGGGATGCGGATGAATTAGGCTTGCAGTTTCATTTGCACAGAATTAACTTCCACTTTACCTTAAAACTCTTTTGTGTTCTACCTTTTCACACTCAATTTAAGTTCTTAGATCCCATCGGTTAATTTTTATTAATTGCAGCATACAGATCCTTTCCTGAATATGTACTGTACCTTCATACCATACGTATGCATACGAGCAGATATGTTTGAGTACTTGCTAACTTCGCAAAAACTTTGCTAAAAATTAAATTAGATTAACATCGATCAATAAGCTAGTAAATCATGATAACTTTATTGTAGCAAAATTTACTTCTGATCTGACCACGACCTGTCTTCTGACAACCTCCTGTGTGTCTTGTTGCAGAAGTCATTCATGTGAAGTAAGTTTTACTTTAGGTTGTGTAATCGTTATTTCGGGTACAAAATGCTCCATATGAATTAAGCAGAGCTATGACCAATCACTAATATCTGCAGGTCGATACTTACAATCAGTCTTTTGTGTCCAAGATTTTCTACAGTTCCCTACAGATTTGACATCCTTTAGTAGTTCAGGAAATTACAAACATTGAAAATTGAAATACTTAATTCAATTTTTAAGAGTCCAAGTCCATCACAATTCATCACCGCGGCACCTTTTGCTTAGCCTCTGGGAGTTAAACCTAAATGTTATGACCTGTATCACGTACTGCATTTGCATAAATTGCAAAAGACGCCGGATGATTTCGTATGAATATTGCTTATGTCATACCTATACGATAAAGTGATGAAGGTTGGTACTTTAGTTTCTTCCGATCTTTGTTCCTTTAGACAGGAAGTCTAATGTCTTACATGAACAGAAGCCTTATAACTATTGTTCAAACTTCAAAGCAACAGCATTCAATACGTGGGAATTTTTTTTCTGTCAACAGAATTGGTTTGACAACCCACATTGTGACACACTGAATTTTTGGGATCCAAGCTCATTCATTTCGTTGCGTAACAAAGATAAATGAGTTCATCTCGTGGTATCCTTTCAACCAGGACAAAATTGAGAAGTCAAAGGCTTCCCGTTCATTTAGTTGTATTATTCATTTGTAGGTATTAGACCTAAATACGACAGCCTTTTAAGAATGCACGATTAGCAAATACTCTTAAGTGTCTCAAGTTTTAATTCAAATTAATTTTTGACTTTGCTTTAATAGCTCTGCAATTATCTAGTGTCGACGTACAATTATCTGTCAAACCCATAATTTCTTGGTTAGAAATGTTAGAATCGTTGGCTAACTTTGTCTTGATTATAAGGCTGATCTTCAATTCGTCCTGATCTTAACACATGCACTCTCAACAGATATATCCCTGCGTGCAATACAAGAAATTCAACAATGCAGTTTCTCAAAGATGAAATGATTGAGTGAGCAATAAATACATACAAATTTGCAACTCAGCATCAACAAGAAATATACTAACACGATTTACGCATTTATTTTTATACAAAACGTAGTAAACAAGGTATAACTACTTAAAATAATTAACTAACTATATACTTTATCATCGTATGCTGCATTTGTTTATAGCTTAACAAACGGATGACGGATTAAAATACTCAATCTGCCTGTAAAATTGTTTGTACTCCAATGAATGTCACAACTGACAATTCTTGCATTTTTGTACAACATTTTGCGACTTCAGATAGATAGTACTAAATTAGTGCAGCATAACTATTTTCTATTTAATTAAGAAGGGCAGTAGTGCTACTCAGTTTACGCGATGCAATGTGACAATTCGGGTTATGTGCTTAAAAGCGTACACTCGGTCCAAATTACAACTTAATTGTATATTCTAAAAATTCTATAAAACCTACGGACCCTTACATTAAGAAGATTTACTTTACGCTTAGTTCATTTTCCAACTAAAACTATAACGCAACACACGCATCACTACAATAAGTACCCGTAGCGCACTACAAAAAAACAGACTCCAAACATATTTTAGCCACTTACAACAATTGCATACTTAATTTACGAGTGCACAACTGGCATAGTACTGAGGCAGTTATATTTATCTTCTGAGAAAATTCAAACCGCTCTGTATCTGATTTTATATTGTGTAGTCTAATTTAAGTAGTAATAATTAAAATATTTCTAAATAACTGAAGCAGTTGCCTATTCAAAGACGAAAACCCAGATACCCTTGGACATTTCTAATATACTATTGTAACTGTAGTCAGGAGTGCTAACGGGTCTACAGTTAATTATTTATATTTTTACTTCACGAACGCCACTAGGGTATTAACTAATTATCGCACAAGTTCGGTTCAGATTAAATGTCCAAGACTTAAATAAGATTCAATACAGTCGGATAACAGCTCGAATTTGTTAACACTTTGTGTATAGTAAATAGTATATGAAATGAGATCGGCCAGAAAAATGAACATCTTATTGTGGCAGTGGAAAACGACTTGGTTGTTAGTACATGTGACCCTTAATCGTGTACAAAAATATAATAATCGATTCTTGTCAAACAGTTAAATCCGAATGAAATCTAGAAATAAGTCTTAACACGTTTACACAGCAGATTAGTATCTGTCACAGAACTCGATGTAGCCTGTGGAAGTC
>JAQGAC010001437.1:0-13907 GCA_034696585.1 Isotomurus maculatus | reverse complement strand
GCACTTTCTAGGTCTGCAGTTGCTGGATCTGATTTCAATTTAGTTGGAAGCATTAAGTAAGTGTCGGAAGTGGCAGGTAATCTCAGACGGTCCGTAGATTGTGACCCACTCTTGCCAGTTTCAACTTCTTCCATATTTTAAACAGGTTTAAGAATGACCCAGTCTCTAACTGATTTCGATCATAATCTTCGCTTCATTTTCACCTTACAAAAAGTTTGTGTTGCCAAGAAGTTCAATTCACACAATTTTAGATAAATAAGTTCTTTATTTTGTTCCTTTTGTCAATGAAAGCATTATATTTATCATTCTCATGTAAAGTTTCTACTATTTACTATAGAGTAGTCTATGTAAGGCTGATTCCTTAAAAATATATAAATATAAGCTATTAAAATATTCGCTAATAAGTTGTTCAGACTGGAGGTTCGTTGGGCTCAGCCTTTTCACTAGACGACTTCGAAAAATATCTTTGTATCTCTTCCATACTTTTACCTTTAGTTTCTGGAACACATACACAGGAGAATATAACTCCTACAAATGAGCATACAGTAAATATGGCAAAGCATACGTGCATTCCATACTGCTCTTCTAGTAACATAAAAACTAAAGTCACTAAATATGCGAATGTCCAGTTAACACTGGTAGCAACTGCAGACGCGACACCGATCATTTTTGAAGTATTAAGTTCTGCAAGCATTAGAAAAGGCACTGGACCGATTCCAATGGAGAAAAACACAATGAACGAACCTAAACTTAAAAGTGGAATCCACCCCATGCGAGAAGCAAGGGAAGGGTCTAGTTCCTTAAAGTAGAAAAATATTGCTAAAGTTAACATAGATACTGTAGTCCCTACCTCGGATAGAATTAATAGTTTTCTCCTCCCGGCTTTGTCTACAAGAGCAGCGGAGCAAAATGTGGCAATGACTTGCAAAGATCCTACCATGATTGTACAAACATTTGGATCCCAAGTGGATCCAGCTTCTTCAAAAATAGTGACAGTGTACATCAACACTGCTTCGATTCCAGTAAGTTGCTGGAACATAAGTAAGAGTAGTGAGATCATCATAGGCTTGATGGTTTGTGACTTAAAGACGTCTTTTATTTTGAGTATGTCTTCTGGAGATGAGGAAGAGGCTTCCATCTAAAAGTGGGTGAAGTGAGGTTTGTGTTTAAGTACAGATAATAATACTTAGACGGGTTATTGTAGAAATGCAAAAGGTTGGAAGTGAAGCTTACAGATTTGAGTTCTGTTTCTATTTCTTCCAAGTGACTAGATCCTCGAAGCCAAAGAAGAGATGCGGAAGCTTCTACGTGCTTTCCTTTGCTGAGGAGAAATCTCGGAGACCGAGGAACCCAGACCATCAGGAGTAGCCCAATGAGAGGAAACGCTCCACAAACGGCTGCAAGTACTTGCCAATTAACGAAGGTTCCTAAAATGTATCCAAATAGGTTTCCAATTGTGACCTGCGTACAAAGTGAACATTTGGAATTAGGAACTTCTAATGGATTTCTTCTGTATTCTATAGAATGTCTTCAGAAATATCTTATGATTATAGCTTACCATAAGTTGGAACCCTGAGGACAACATTCCTCTTACATTGTCCTCAGCTACTTCTCCTATGTAAATGGGAACAATTAGAGATGCGGCTCCTGCACAAAATCCTATTGGGGCAATAGTAGACATTAGAGTTATAATTGTTGTTCACGTTAAAACTCCATAAGTAGGTATCTGTAAATATGTTTGAGGGGCTGACCTACAAGGAACCTTCCAGCATACATCATCATCAGATTATACGAAGCAGCCTTCACGAGCCACCCAGTTACGAAAGGGACAGCGAGAATCATGAGGAGAATTTTTCTGCCCACTTTCTCCATCAGAAACCCAATTGGGGGTCCGGATAAAAGTGCTCCAAACTATTTTACAGTTGACAAGGAATTCTTAAAACGTGAACTACAGTTTGTGAGGAAGTGACAAGGAGACTTACGAGTGCAAAGGATGCAATATTGGCTTGGATGGAAGGACTCAAGTGTCCCAGATCCCCCCGTTCTTCCATACTGGGAAGTCCTGGGGAAGTAAACGCCTCTACTGTGCCCATTCCGAAGGCACTTAATGTAACTAAAAAGTAGAGATAATTTATAATTTGCTGTTCTAAGGGGATTCCGAAGTTTAATTTTAAAATAAACTCAAACCTGCTAAAGTAGCGAGAAGTTGAGGAAACATCGAAGAAGGGGAATCTTTTTCACCCTTTTCTGCCTTCGCTGTTGGATTATGGTTCTCCATGGTTGAAATGATAGGGAATGGAACGTTAACTTGAGGTGTGTGAATAGTAATAAAACTGTCTACAAATCTTAAGGGCTCTAATTAGAGAGATAATAAGTTAATTCCGAAATGTTATCATTATCTCACGACATTAACTACGTGTTACGCGTGGCAAAGTCACTGGAGAAGCTCAGACCTTCCGAAGAATCTGTGACCTTTTATTCACTTTCTGGTATTACAGTATTGTTTAGTATGAAAGAGCTAAAAAATGTTTTTTGGGCTTCATAAATCTCAATCAGTAATCAGAACCTATATGTCGTCACTCGTAGTTGTGCTTATTCAAATTGCTTGCTGGAACATTTGTCGATTAGCCATTACGTGTGTGCCGCAATTGTCGCAAATTGATATTGATATTATAATAGCTTGGAATACATTATAATAATAACAATTACTATTACATCTGATAATTCACTCGACAAGTTCAAGAGTAGGGTTGGTAGTTGGTATACTACGTGAAATAGCAAACAAGTGTTTGCAACAAAGAAATCTGGAAAGAGTTTGAAAACGGATTTGATACTCACGATTAACTAGTCACGAATCCTAACTTGCATAATCCATGATATGTCCTCGTGGACTTAGAATAAAATATCAGTAGTTGGAATTGTACTAACTACTGTATAAAATTACGGAATTCATCTAATGGTATATTGTTACACGATAGCTGATTTCTGAACGAGACACAAGCAAGTGATGCGTGAGATGCCATGAATCCTCCACCTGCAACTTCTGCGTTTGATCTCCTGATCTTCTGCTCGTATTGTACAGAAAGCTGAGACCACTAACCTAAACCCAGGTCGCCTGTAAATCCCTTACGTTCCACAGTATTTCTTATTTAAATTATGATAATTGGCAATTAGTTACGAAAATCGGACCTTGGGTCTCTTGGTTGTAAAACTTTGTATGTGAGCATAGAGGTTTCCAGATAATATTCACAGTTGGAACTGCAAGCGATGTCCAGATCACCTAACGCTTGAGTGCTTTAGCCAATTTATTTGCATTGCAATTAATCCTGAGAATCCTGACAATACGGCTTAAATCCTATATTATTAACGAATCAGAATAATATGGTATTGAAGATTGATTATTGGGAGATCAGATAATGGAACTAGTTATAAGCGGAATTATGCGGTGGATGAATAGCATCAGTAGCAAAGATTTACCATTCCTGTGCAGAGGAAGTGCAGAATGCATACCCGTCATAAATATTTGCAAAAGTAATCCGTCCATGCGTTTAACCTGTGAGCAAACAGTCAAGTGCGCAAACTGTATATTTTATTACGTTAACTCAGTACGAATGTGAGAGATTTACACAATGCAAGCAGACATTAACTGGCTACTTAATTCATAAAGTTATATTGTCAATAATTTCCATGCAAAATAGAATAAACTCTGTGCAAACTTGGGAATTTTTTCATTTCGCCTTGCGAAAGCTGCATCAGCTTTGATTGATATTCCTTCACTTTTAGATGCTCAGTGGATGCTGAAGGGCCACTTGGAATCGTAAATGAGTTTCCAGACGACCATAATAATGACACACTGCTGTTTTCTAACTGATGAGAAGGATTTCTTCTTTGAAACATTGACAAATGGTTCACGGACTTTTGAGGTTCATTTCCAGTGGTTTCAGTGGAAGTGGTGTTTCCAACAGAAGAAACAGAACGGATGGATCGTTTCTTAGGGCTTTTCTTCTTGGGAGGATCGAAGCTGAGGACCTTCAAGGGCTGCTTGTTGAGGTGCATTTTCGATTTAGAGGGAGAGTAGAAAGGCGAGCGAAAGTCTCGTGCAATCCGTTGGACATTTAGTGCTGTTGGGGGAGGACGGGGTGGTTCGTTGGGTGTTTGGAAAGGTGGAGATGGACGAGGAGAAAGTTGTGGTGGTGGTCTTTGGATTCCCAGGCTGGGAGGATTCTGGGGAAAATTTGGATTGGGCTGTTGTGGGAATTGGTTGGCTTGAGGTCCTCCTGCAGGAAATTGACTGGGAGGGTTTGGAATCGGGCCCCCGGGAAATGGAGCGAACTGGTTGTTCGGTGCTTGTTGAGGGGGCGGAAGGGGATTGTCTGGGTTCTGAATGAATCCACCAGGTCCGTTGGTATTCTGGGGTGGGGGTGGTCCGAAAGGAGGGCCTTGAGTTAAAGAAGATTGTCCTTGCTGTAGTTGGTTTGTTGGAGGAAACGAGCCTGCTGGTAAAGCTGGTGAGCCACCTGGTTTGGATGGATTAGGAGGAAACGCTTCGGTAGGGTTTGGACTTAAGGAGGAGGGTGGTCCTTGGCCAGGAGGAAATTGGATTTGGTTGGGACCGTTAGGAGGACGCTGGGGTGAAATCTGACCTTCGTTTTGTGGTCTTTGGGGAAATTGAGACGAAGGACCAGGGGTTTGGTTAGGTTGACCTGGGGTACCTTGATTCGGTGGGAACTGACCTTGAGGAGGTCCTTGGATAGGAGGTCCCTGATTTGGTGGAAATTGACCTGAAGGTCCCTGGTTAATCGGAGGCCCTTGATTGGGGGGTCTTTGACCAGGAGGACCTTGATTCGGGGGAAACTGGTCCGTAGGCCCTTGGTTCGGAGGTCTCTGATTTGGTGGAGCCTCTTGATACGGAGGGCCTTGGATGGGTGGCCCTTGGTGCGGAGGTCCCTCGTTTGTTGGGCTCTGGTTATTTGAAGGTCCCTGATTCGGAAGGCCCTGGTTATTCGGAGGACCCTGATTCGGAGGACCCTGATTTGGAGGTCTCTGATTCGGAGGACCCTGATTTGGAGGGCCCTGATTTGGAGGGCCCTGATTTGGAGGGCCCTGATTTGGAGGGCCCTGATTTGGAGGTCCCTGATTCGGAGTGCCTTGATTTGGAGGTCTCTGATCTGGAGGGCCTTGATTCGGAGCGCCTTGATCTGGAGGGCCTTGATTCGGAGGGCCTTGACTTGGAAGTCCCTGATTTGGAGGGCCTTGATTCGGGGCTCCCTGATTCGGAGGGCCTTGGTTTGGAGGTCCCTCGTTTGTTGGGCTCTGGTTATTTGAAGGTCCCTGATTCGGAGGACCCTGATTCGGAGGGCCCTGATTTGGAGGTCCCTGATTCGGAGATCCCTGATTCGGAGATCCCTGATTTGGAGGTCCCTGATTCGGAGGGCCCTGATTCGGAGGGCCCTGATTTGGAGGTCCCTGATTCGGAGGACCCTGATTCGGAAGGCCCTGATTTGGAGGTCCCTGATTCGGAGGGCCCTGATTCGGAGGGCCCTGATTTGGAGGTCCCTGATTCGGAGGACCCTGATTCGGAGGGCCCTGATTTGGAGGTCCCTGATTCTGAGGACCCTGATTCGGAGGACCCTGATTTGGAGGTCCCTGATTCGGTGGTCCCTGATTCGGAGGTTCTTGAGGAGATCCCTGGTTGGATAGATTCGGGTCCGAAGTTCCTTGGTTGTTAGTGGGCTCCTGATTCGGCAGTCCCGGATTTGGTGGAACCTGTCCTGTAGAACCCTGGCTGGGCGGTTTCTGACCTTGATTAGGTGGCAATTGGCCTGCAGTATCCCCAGGTGGACTTGCAGGAACGCTCGGCACAGTGGACTCTCCATCTGGATCAGCTTGACTCTGCATTGAACTTTCACTGGGGATTCCTGGCGAGGCAGCCACAGGCTTCATTGTAGCCACTTCACTATTGCCTGGAGTCTCAATCGGGTTGCTTGTTGTTCCCATCTGAAGGTTTGCACTCGAAGTTGAGGCCATCATTGCAGCAGGAGACATCGACGGAGGAACCTCAGTTGAAGCTGCAACACTTGGAGGAATCGTCACACTAACTCCAGTACTGCCCACAGTGGCTGCTTCAGTAACAATGACTGTTGAATCAGACGTAGGTCGCATTTCTGCGGCTGCAGCAGCCACAGTAGTTTTAGTTGTTGTCCGAACTGTCGTTGTACTTGTAGTCTTGGGCTTTGTAATCTTTTCCCATTTCGAAGGAAACACTTTGTTCCAAAGTTTGCTAGTGAGTCGAGAAAGAGGATCGTACGGGTTCAAATAGATCTCAACAGTCCTCGGTGAATGAAGATGATCAAGAAGCGAGAAGTTATACTTGTTGAAGATATTATTGCTCTGAACTTCTTTCGTGTTAATGACGATTTCCAATCCTTTCGTGCAATTGCAAATACTACAGAAGAACGCGAGGCAAAAGAAGACGATAAGTCTAACAGTCGATGAGGGAAAGAGGCTGGTGAAGATGGCCATTTTGTTCACTCGGCTCAAAGTGATTTACTTCTGAGAGAAATGAGTGAATGTGGTTACTTGTCTGAAGGCGTGTGAAGATACCTTATATAATCGTAACTGTACATTTGCAATTCGGTTAGTAGTTTTTGATGAATTTAAATTGATGAGTAGTAAAATTTAATTTATTTCATAAGATTTCCACTCTGTAATGAGATCGTAGTGGTATAACATGAAAATTGATGTGTTTCATTATTTGATTATGCATGCAGAGTTGCAGAGATTTCCGGTAGACAATCGACGAGTGATGTTTTATTGCCCTTTATGCCACAAATATTTGATGTTGATGCACAGTACGTACTAAATAAATTGGCTTTCTCCCTGCACTCTGCACTTGTGTATGTGTGTTTATCAAAGTGAAGCGATTACGATGACAGTGTGTACTATTGATTTTTAGAGAGTGGGTGAGTATATAATTACTTATGGGGTTTCAGAGACTATGCAGACGATTGTAAATCATGAATAAAGGGAGAAGTCAAGTGATTAAACGACGGGTGTTTATTTGCAAAATCAGTTGACGTCAGGGATGATATCGTTGTTTAATGTACAGCTAGAAAAATGTTTCTCTCTTGCAGAGATAAATGTGCCATGAGTGATTGACTGTTGGACTTGGGCTGTTGGTAGATTCAGATTTGTACGGAACGAGAGTTCAATTGAGATGAGAAGTTGTAGGGATATCGTTAAAATCACGAAGACTCTCGACAGCTATTTTTGATGGATGTAAATCTTTCATAATTACTTTAGTCGGTGTTGTTCGTCTGAAATGATTTTGAATTTCCTCCATGCTCTTTCCTTTAGTTTCTGGGACGAAAAAGAAGACGAAAGCGATTCCTGTGAAGGATAACACGGAAAATATTGCGAAACAGTAGTCCAGCCCTATTGCAATTTGTAAGTCCATGAAGTAGAGGGTGATAAGGGAGGCAAAGGTCCAATTCAGGGTTGTGGTTACGGCTGAAGCAATTCCAATGACTGCGGCACTGTTCAGTTCAGCTACCATTAGGAAACTGACAGGTCCGATTCCGAAGGAGAAGAAGATTATGAACAAAGCCAAACTTGCTAAGGGGATCCAGCTAAAGTTTTCGGCAAAAGAGGGATCGCTTTCCTTTAAGTAGAAGTATATCGCGAGGAAGAGCATGGTCACGGCTGCTCCCAGCTCGGAAATCATAAGGAGAATTCTTCGACCTATTTTATCCACTAGTAAAGCTGAGACGAAAGTTGCAATGACTTGAAGGATTCCAATTATAATTGCGGAGTAATGAGAGTCGATTTGTGAACCTGTTTGTTCGAAAACAAAAACTGTGAAGACTAGAATGGTTTCGATTCCTGTGGCTTGTTGGAAGAATAAGAGAAGGCTGCAAATAGCCATGGGACGAAGAGTTCTGAGTTTAAAGAGATCTCTGTAGGATTTACTGTCTGCTTTGCATGAATTTAGATTGCTTTGAATCTGGAAATGAGTAGATTAATTAATTAGGTGGATTGAACAGAGAGGGAAGAAATACCTTACTTGTTCGAATTCACGTTCAACTTCCTTGAAGTTATTGGATCCTCTTAGAGCCATTAATGCTCCAATTGCATCGTAAACTCGACCTCGAGAAAGTAAAAATGTGGGAGACGCTGGTGTGAATACCATGAAGAGTAAGCCTACTAGAGGAACGATTCCACATGCGAAAGCTAGCCAGTTCCAACTAATGTAAGTTCCTGCAACGTAAACTGAAGCATTTCCAAGTGTGACCATGAGTTGAAATCCAGAGCATAGCATTCCACGAATACGGTCTTCAGAAATCTCTCCGATGAATATTGGGACTATTAAGGAAGCCGAGCCAGCACAGAATCCTGTATGATATTTTATGATAAGCGATAGTTAAACAGTGAGTCATATCTTTAGGAGTACTTTGAGACACGTGCCTGTGAGAAGTCTTCCCAAATACATCGTTGTAAGATTCACAGACGAAGCTATTAAAAGCCATCCAGCGACTGCAGGGATACTGAGGATCATAAGACTAGATTTTCGACCTATGCGTCCGATGACCCATCCCGCAGGAGGTCCGGAAATGATAGCTCCAAGCTATTAAAATCGCAATTCGTCGAAATAGTTATGTTAAATTGGGTTAATTAAGACTGTAATTGTGAATACCAGGGCCATGAATGCAATCATGGATTGTTGATTAGTATCTAATGTCCCAAACGTCTCTTGTTCCTGCATTGATGGAATGCCTGGGGAAGTGTATGCTTCCACAGTGCCCATTCCAAATGCACTGATTGTGGCTGAATAAGAAGGTACTTAATTAAGCTGCTTGGGTTATAGCTGCAGGTGAGCTTGGTTAAGATTACCAGCAAAGGCTGAGAAGATTTGAGGCAAGATTTTGTATTTTGTGTTTAAATCTGCGTCTTCGTTTGTGTTTACGCTCCTCATGGTCAAGGTTGTGGGAGTTTCCATTTTTATTTTACTTCAACTAACAAAACTGTTGTGTGAAACTTAATGACAATAATTATATATATAATATAATCTGGATTATTGGGGTTTTTGGCGATTTTAATGAAAAGATAATCCAACAGACCAGATTTGAAAATAATTCGCCAGTTGCAAGGTCATTCAGAATAGAGTTTGAGCTAGTGACTAACAATAACTGCACGTCGTGTGAGGCAACACTAAGCTAAGCGTCTGCTTAATGGGATTTATTGATAGTTTTTGTTCTTTACTGTCCAATTGATTGGTAAATCATACCTATTAACATTAGAGATTATCAGGGTGGAGCCTGGAATTGGAAGTAGAAGATAAGTTTTGGATTTTTGTATCAATAACTTTCATGCACTCAGTATTCGCATTCGAAAGCAAAATAGCAAAGCAAATTTAGCAAATTCGAAATTCGTTTCATTATAATATAATCTTGACCTCCGAAAGGATATTCGTTCTATAAGCTTAACTTTAGTCGTACGGTAAGGTGTAGGCACGAAATGCAAGCTGCAATCTTTAAAACAAGTAAGATTACATTTTATGCAAGCTGAGTCTGGTTTTCAGTTTCGAAATATTCATGAATTAATTCAGAAATGTATAAGTTCTCCTTGTCCGTTTACTTTTACACAGAAGACTGAAGGAAGACCTTCGAAAGGAAGGAGTCTCTAAAGCTGAAGAACATGCAAATCGAATACCAAAGTCGAAGCCTTATGAATGTGTCCATTCCTTTGCTTGTATCATAAGTGACGATTCCATATGCAATATAAAGATGTAATGAATTTAAAGATGCGTGTTAGATCATGTGCATCTCGAAGAAAAACAAACTAGATATTAAAATTGCATACGCTGAATATTAAACATTTCTAAGATTTTGTAACTTATGCATGAGCAATTTGAAACTTATTTTTATTATCTCGCGCATCCTTCCTTCAGTAAACAGAATAATCTACTACACAACTACACATCCCTTTCGTATATTCGATACAAAAAATTCTCATCTTTTAAGTGGTACTTTAAAAGAGCATAACACTGAATGCACATGGGTTGATCTGATGATGCTTTAATGTGTGTATGAACTGTGTATGCAAAACTTAAATTTGCGAAAATGAGTACACATTTAATGCGCATTGTTACGTGCATGCACATAGCGAAATGGGAAACGAGGAAAAGTGAAAGTTGGGTTTTGCGAGTTAAAAGATATTCGCAATTCGCATGTTCTCATCTAAAGTGAGAAGATACTACGAGGGTGAATAAGATTTTGCATGAAAACTGCGATTGAGTGTCTGCTGACTGTGTATCACTCACAATGGTAACATAGACTGTATTATGATGCGATGAGCTTAAGTTCTGTGAGTTTGTGAGTTTGCTGGCAGGTTGGTTGGGTGGTGTGCATACTGTTAAGTCTCTCACGTTGGCTCTCATGTGAGCAAGAGAAAAAGAATTGTTGCTGAAAGTATAAACAACACACCATCACTCCTTTTCACACAACCACATTCAGCATTTTTCTTCTTGGTATTTAATGTTACTGCGAAAGTCTACGTGCGCTTGCAAATTTTCATCCCTCTAGTTGTCTATTCGCATTTTAAGACAGTTGGCGAAGGACTTGAAGAATTTCGAAAAGGATAAGGAAAGGATCCGCTTGCAGAAGTGGGAAATGGAGACAAGGTCCATGTCGAGACTATCAAGGAGATTGGGTCCACTGGAAATACCTTGTGTAAGAAAAGGATTTTGTGTGTTTTGGTTTTTTGGAAAGTTGGTTTTCATCTGTGATGATAAACTGTTACTTTAAAATATAGTTCCAATGTTAAACATGGATTTAAAGATTTGAGGATATCAAACTGGGCAGTTGTTAATTTATTTAACCGTAGGAGGAATATAGGAGAAAAGTTAGATTATGGAAAAGATTTTATTCAGATTTGATTTATGAAAACCTTTCTCTTGTTTACAGATACTCCAACAAGTCCTGCAATATTTGCCCCATTCAGATCTCAAGAAGAGTCGACTTGTATGCAGCTCATTTAATGAAGAAGCCCGGAGGATCGTGCGGAAAAGGTCGAAAATCGTCCTGAACAATAGCAAAAAGCTCGTCGCATGTTTCTTGGAAAATTGCGATGAAGGAAGTAGATTTTGTGATTGTGTAGAGCTTGTCAATCTTAACGTTTTATCACCATCAATCAATTGCATTTTTCGACGGATCGGAAACGACATCAAATCTTTGGAGTTGAGGGATTCGAAATGGAGTTGTGCGGAGTTAGAAGACATCTTAACATGCCAAGTTCCTAATTTACGTGAATTGGCAATCAATGGGTCGTTACCTGCAGAACCGACGAGGATTTTGAGGATTGTGGAGAAAAAGTTACCTCTGGTGAAGTTCTTAAATCTTCAGATATTTGATAAGAAAACGGATGAAGAGAATGTTTGCCAGTTTGTTAAAGACTTTCTGACGGCGACGTACAATTTGGAAGTACTGAGGTCGAGAGATAAAAGGAAATGGAGGAATCGGAAAGAAAAGTGTCACAGATTGTTGTTTGAAATTCTAATTGATCCAGAAGTTCAGCTGCGATTTCCGAAACTTCGCAGAATTGAGTTTACTATGTCGCCTTGGACTGATGAACAAATTAAAAGACTCGCTTTGAAGAAGTTCCCGTTGTCTTACTTGAATCTGGCAATTTTACCAGGGATTTCTATTAATGCTTTGAGCACACTGTTGATCTCGCTTCGATCCACCTTGGTCAAGTTGAAGTTATCATTTACCTACTGGAGGTATACTACAGAGTTTCCTTGTGATATGAAGTTGGACAAACTTCAACATCTTTCACTAGACTGGTACAATGGGTCCATGAGATTTGTGTCATTTTTGAAAAATCTTCAGACTTTGATTCTCGCTCAAGTAGACTTGAATGATATTTTTACGTCGCAAGAAGTGGATAAGTTCTGCCTGCCAATGAAGTATTTGACAAGGCTGGAAGTGTACCAACACGCGGAAGCTGTGGTACTTCCTCAAACTGTTGGATTTCTGGCAGATGTATTTCCTTCGGTGAAGACATTAGTCCTTGGAAAATTAAATGATGATTCTATCAAAGAAGTGTTCAAAAGGTATTCGGAGCTGGAAGAGTTTTCCGCAATTGAAGGACTTTTCTCAGATTCCGGAATTTCGGGGATTGATGATGTTTCGTGTAAAAAGTGTGATTTGAAGCACGTCAAGGAGATCGGCCGAGGCGATAAAGGCTACTACAATGAGGCTTTATTCGAGAAAGCCCGAAACGGACCATACATTGGAGACTTAACACGTATGAGTTAAATTAAAGTTGCATACGAAGTTGTGGTACATATTTTAAAATTGTTCTTTCATATGAGCAGGCTTACGAAAATTGGAGCTGAGGTCACCTAACTTGACTAACCTGTCAATAATTCATGGTGTGATTGACTGTGAGAACTTGCGTTCGCTATCCCTTTGGTGCTTTGAAGTAAGATACAGTTGTGGTGTAAGTACTTGAAGGATATGTGATGAAACTATACAATTTGTTGGTTTATGATAGCTAACATATCGATCATTGAAGAAACTCCTGAAATCCCTGAGTTTGGACTTCCTGGAAATTCAAAAAGTGGTTTTTACTCATAAATCAGAAGTACAGTTTGCAGTTTCGACGATGAAAGGGAAAAGTTTAATTCTTAATGGACTCGAAGCTCCAAAGAATTCATCCATGTTATCGGATGATGTTATTTTCTACATCAACCAGTTCACTGAAGTCATCAGGAGATCTTTTATTCAACAAAATCCTATCGCACATTCTCAGCAACGATTGCTTCTAATCTACGAAGCATGTATGGCTGAAAATTCTGCCTTGTACGGTCTTCTCAATCTATGTCAGTAATCAGCCGTATTATAAATAAGAAAGTCATCTGGTTTGAATTTAACTAATCCTATAAAACTAATGACATTGCACCTCATGCAAGCAAGGTGCAAATAATAGCATATATATAAGCTTATGCTGAGTGTACTGCTAATTAATTTTAAGACTGAATATTTACCTTATCATTAATTTCTTCAAGAAACATTTTTTTTCTCTCGCGATTTATGAGTAGGATGAGAAATAAGAAACCAATAATTATTCATAAAGTGTGATTGCTTTGCAATCGCATGTAAAGCCGATTGTTAAAATAGTAACAACGTATTGTGTAATATTTTTTTTAATCCTCGTGTAAGATGATTGTAAGTCTTCGCTAAAATAGAAATCATGAGTAAGAGACAGCCTGAGGTTTGTTAAAAAAAAGTCTCACTACTGCAACACTGACAATCTGACGATTCACTTTCGTTACCTCCGATTCACAAAGATTTTAGTAAAGGAATTTATTAATATTTAGTCTCAGTTGTATAGAGCTATTTTACAAAAACAACTTAAAACTGTAGAATAGAATTGTAGATTGTAGGCCAACAGTCTTATTTCATTAATCAACGTAGCACAAGAATGCAGTTGGTTTACATAATGTTATTTCATGTAATTTCATCGCATGTTGCGTTTCTTGCTATCACGACCTATCAATAAGGGAATAACATATAAGCTGTAACAAGTAACAAACCCAACAAAAATAAAAAAACACGGCCGTTGCTAGAAAAATGTTTTTTTTTCGTCCCTATTACACAGTAGGATTAAAAACATGTGCCAGGTAATGAGTTAGACATGCTAATATCATACAGTTTGAGTAAGTCTGTGAAGTAAAAATATCTTACATATAGCGATGGAAAGAAAGCTAAGAAGTAAGTTGCGAGTGCGAGTTTATAAAAGAATCTCTGTTGAAGACATTAATGTTCCGTGCGCACCCTGAAGTTAGCGCCCCGTCACCCCGTCACCCCATGATAACCTTATTGGCCCGGGTGCGTGGAATTTTCCTT
>JAQGAC010001436.1:0-13921 GCA_034696585.1 Isotomurus maculatus | reverse complement strand
CCAAATTTCTACTTTCATGTAACCATCCACTTGGTCTAATCCCCCTCGCGTGGTTCTGTAAAAAATGTTTTGAATAGTTAGTGTGCCATAAACCCCTGTATTAAAAATTCATATACATTAGTCTTGATCTTTTAATTCCTAACGTAATTTATCCCATCATGAATGTTTCTTCTCCAAAACTTTTCATAAACCGTGTTGAGTTTTCCACTCTTCATAACGACTGAAATCGGCCTAACATTGATGCAATAAAAAATCAGCTATGTTTCAATCGTATTTATGTAATTCTCTCAATTCCTCGTTTGGTTTTCTTTCTAGTTGCACACAAAAACAAATCCATCCCATCGAAAATTCCACGCACTCGTTGGTCATTTCGTTGATTACCCGAAAGTCGACTAATAGTTAGGCTGTCTCATTTTATAACGCCACATGCCAACTCTACTCGCTGCCTCTCACTCTCATCTCTTGTTATGGAGAAAATGAGAAGTTGCAGCAGTAGTCGAGACTGAGTTCTTCGCTGTCACCGGCCTCATACACGCAAATCCCCGCAATTACCTTCATTCGCCACGCTGACCTAATCCTCATCAACACATGCCACTCCCCGTAACACGCACAACATTTTAAACTCCGATTGTCATTTAACCCGTGGAGTTTATAATTCACCCCGAATGTAATAAAATTAAAATCCTAATTCGGAGGAAATGAAATTTACGTAGTAGAGACATTTATGTTTTGGATGTCGGGACCCTCTGCATTCACGATTCACCTCCTCCACACGATGATTCCTTAGGGACACATCCACCTCACAGGGTAAAAGTACACTGGTCATTTTATTTCATGCGCATATTTAACTGTGGAGACTTCCAATGTTTTGATTGTTCCTCTGGGGGAACATTCGGTTGCGCTTTGACCATTCCAACGCTACTGGAATGAGAAAATGTTGTGTTTGTAACTGATGTTTGCGCAATAAAATATTCTGGTACCAAAATGAAAATTAAGGAAGCTAGGAGGCCAAGGTTTTTGAAGTCTTATCTCATGTTTGTACTAGTCGTTCCTCTATTATAGCTACTAAGCCTCTAGTGAATGCAGTATTACAGTATGCCTTGTTAACTCCATGAATAGCAGTTATACATGTGCAGTGGAACATATTGCTTTTAACTTACGAGTCAACAGAAGATCAGTCATCTCGTTGAAATCATTCAATTTTTAATAATATTTTGTTGGATCACCTGGCGGATTAAGCCTAGCCCGTCTTACTCTATCAGTATGTCTGTATGTTGACAACTATAACCGTATTTCTACCAGAGCTAAAACTCACTGTTTTGTTTCAACTCCTGGTGGTAGTAATGATTCCCGTAGTTTTAAGTTTTTTGCTTCTAACGAATGGGTCAAGTTACCTTCCAACTTTATGTCTGTATCTTCATTTAGCTGCTTTCAAATTAATCTATATGACTACTTACTTAATCTACAACAGAATTACAATTCTTCCGAATATGATGAAAATGTCTTAAATATTAACCTGAGGTGTAATTTACCTTAAAAAGCGTACCTCTGGAATAAATAAATAAATACTCAAATCCTACTGCCACACGTTCTCCAGCTAGTTAGTTATTCTTCTAGGGTCTACCTGACTTCTAACCTCTTGTGGTTTAATCACGAATACAAGCAATGGGTAAAGTAATTTGGACAACATATATATAATAATTGTCTTACATTCGACTATACCAAATTCAATTAGGAGTTTCGTTATACATTGGTTCTCGGCCAATGAGTAAACCACAGAATATTTACTTGATATTCACGTTATTTCGATGACTTAGGCAGTTGTATTTAGTTGGAAATTCAAATTGTATCTTGCATTTATTCGTATCAAGATTGGTCGTGTGCATGTGTGTATAAATAAGTCAACATTTGTAGCACTTTAAATTGAACTTGTAACTTATTAGTCAGAATGTATAACTATGAAATGAGGAAATAAAGGTCTCCACCAAAGCCCGATACATACTCAATTTAACTATATTAATAATGAAATGCGTACGGATAAACAGGCTTCTTTTTGACTAAGCGAAGAGAGTGATTGTAGGGAAGCTGGAGTTCTCACGAAGAGATGAATGTGATGAGGAGATGAAATGGGTTAAATGGAAATGAAATGTACTGACGATGAGAAAATGAGACTCACTTAAATTATAAGCCGTCTTTGATATGTTGGTTAACATGTGAGAGTGACAGGTCTGGCATGAGGATAAATAGCTGCAATCACGCGTCTCCAAAAAGTCTCACATATACAAGTCCATCAGCAATCTTGAAATACACACAAATATACACCTTCGAATATTTATAGCCTTCTCAAGACTCAAGAATTGCATTATGAATCAATCTACGTTGAAGCGAAAACTGAACTCTAGCGTCTCCTTAAGTCCTTGCTTCGTATTACTGTAAAATTTTGATTTAAGTAGTCGGTAGAATATTGATAAACATGTCATATTTTGTCAAGAAGATTTGAAGAAAGATCTCTATTAGTTTGATTTAAAAGGTGAACGTAAAGTTGTTATGTCAAGCCTCATCGACACTAATCAGCAGACTTATACTTGGTTTTTTTTTAAAACACAGAAAGATCGTCGACACGTTAAAATTCCTTAAAACTACTGCTCGTAATCATGTTTAATTTCATACAGTCACCTTTTATGTGTGGTTTCTGATCGCTTCAGGAACTTCAGAATGACGCATAGTCTCCAACTTACCGACCGATAAAAATTGGAAAATCAGAGCTTGGTTAGGTATTAATCATAAGGTCGCACAATATTCCCATGAATCTTATACGCACAACAACAAAACAAAGATTACGAAAACCTCCTGTAGAGTATAATTTGCAATTTTTAAAATAAACGAATTAATATTGGTTTGCTTGAATTCATTTATATAAAGTAAAATTTTCTTCGCCAGATACAAAATTGCAAAACTTTTTATTAGTAAAAACGCACTTGAAATATTCGATACTGATTACAATAAAAACAACAAGAAGAGCCTTATCATGAATGTGTACACGAAGCGAAATTACTTTGATTTGGAATGAAATGTATTCATGATGAAAAACTGAGACTCGTTCTTACTTCCCACAGTTGGAGTACTCACGAAAAGATGAATGCGTCAAAGAAGCGAATTGAGTAAAATGTGATTGAAACGTACTTCTGATAATAAAATGAGGATCGAACATTATTTTTCTCACATATAAAGTAGTCGTTTGAAAAAATGAAGTAGTAAACACACCACTACACACTGCTACTGTTCAGTAGGTTAAGAAAGATAGAAATGGCATAAGTGTATGTGTGAGAAAAGCGGACTGGATTGCGTGTGCGATGGAGTGCGGAGATGTAATAGTGAACATGCGTGTCCTTTAGCCAACTTTACAGCCATTCTCTCCTCACATCTTCACCATAGCATCCCTAAGAGTATCATAGCACAAACAAACACTGATGGATAACTAAGCAAAGGAAAGAGCAAGTCTCCAGTTTACTAGACTCATCAGGAATGTGTCGAAGAAGTGAAAGGAATTTAATGTAGAATGAAACTTAAGAATGATGAGAAACTGAGACTTGAACTTCCCGTCCCAACTTTCAAGCGAATGCGTTTGTCATTTTATAATGAAGTGAGCCTCATGGTTAGCCCATAATTTTCGACTAATCATCAATCTATGGAATCGAAAATACTCTTTTTAATAAAACGTGTAAAAACTCACTCCGTGTTTTAATTCCTCATCCCACTTTCTTATATCCTGTTAATCACTTGCATTTCACCTTTCTAAAAAAGGACAATCTTCTCGCTGCTACTAAGCTTAATATTTTGCATACAAGTTGAAATTATCGTGGACATCGAGTAAGAGAAACAGAATTTATGGGATCAGTGATTGGAAATTGCGTCGTAAACCCAATGAAAAGGAAGGTATATTGGTTTACACTTAAGGGGGTAGAGGTTCGGATTGGCCGTAAGAATAGGGAAGGACAGTTACAAGTTCCCAAAATTTAGAGTGGTCAGTGGGTCCGAGAAATCAAACACGAATGGGTTCCTGTGAGACTCCCTATTTATCTCACCTTTGCTCAGCTTACCGCTTTATCCTCAGAAAAGCGAACAAGACCCGGATTCATATCCATGTACTCTCAATTAACTCCCAAAATTAGCTTACTTAACAGTTTACAAAATAAATTAAGTAATATCACAATTCGTCAACCTACTGGTTGCAACTTTAAAAACAAGCATTAAATATTTGTTTACCAAATTTATTTCCCTCAAAAGTTTGATTGGATAAAACTATGTTAAACTGAACTTCACATCAGGTTACCAGTCTAGTCGAAATCTATTCTATTCTTCAAAATTTTAAATAGCAACCCCCAGCATGCGGGGTATCGTTGGAAAGGTCACGAATCACCTGCAGATCACGAATTTAACATACATCATGGTGCTGTGACCTCCAGGTCAAAAGCTGTGAACTTTTGAAATTTTGGGGTGAAATGAGATTTCACTCAAATACGGTTCCTACTGCATCTGCAACCAGTTGACAGTGACCGTGACCTTTTTCAGGGTCACGGGTCACAGGTCATCAAAATTTAAACAGCAACCCCAGCATGTGGGGTATCGTTGAAAAACTGTTGACCTGGTGAAAACAGTAAAGAAAAGTATGTAGATGGGAAAAGTAAGTTTAGGGAAAGTAGGTTTAAAATAGCAGTTTGTTCCACTTCTTGTTTACATCTGGTTTACCCCGGTTTATTCATATCCTTCGCCTCCACGTGGACCAGATTGGAAAATAATAATCAGTCTCACTTCACCACTCGTCTCAACTGACTTTCGCAAAGCAGTCTCCGTAGCCCTGGAACAACCTGAAGATATTTGGGAACTGGAGTTCTTCATGGCCACTAGCCCATTCACTCGACACCTCTTCAGGACAGAAAATCTGGTCAACGAAAAAAATTCTTTAATACTTGGAACAAACCGCATGCCAATCATATAGAAAACCACGAAGTGGCACCCTGCGCAATATTTCAGGGAGGAGTAGAATGCATATATATAGGCTTTTCAGGCTGGGATGCTACGGCACCCTTGCCTCACATCAGAAAAACGAATTTCACAACACAATGGGAATTTACGTATTAATACCGCTCCCCTTGGCGATTTGAAGTTTTATTTTTTAGCTAACAAATTCATAAAAGCAGAAAGTTCTCTGATTCGTTCCTATATTGCAAAATTTAAACAAGAAGTCAAAAAGGCATTTATCGTAGCGTGCTTCCAAAGTGGGCATAGGGACATTCCTTCCAAAAATGACTGATTTGTAGAGATGAGGAACAATCGGAGGATCATTCCTTTTTGCAGACAGAATCGGCCTAGCAGGTTAAAGATGAGCTTCTCACTATAATGGTATAAATAATGTACATATGTACTGGCTCACCTAGGGATTGATTGAAAAATGTAGACAAACATGCATAATATAAATTCCAAAACTACGTATGAGGAAGCGACCAATACCTTTGAAGGTTAGAAAACAAGGAAATGTCTTCATTCAATAATCGAATGCGAGGAATCACATTTAATGTAATAAAAAGGAATTTAGGAACCAGGAAAAGTTAAACCTAATAAATCATCTTTTTAACAAATATCTAAATGTAATTCAAATACTAAACTGGTTTAGGCTAGTAGGAAATAATCACCCGACTGGTGGAATGCAAACAAGTAATTCTGTAAATGAAAATTGTGAATTCGATACCTCCAAATATTCCCAATAACTTATGAGTAATACTGGCTGGACTTTCCTAGTGGAATTGCTTCCTGAGATCAATTATTGGAACAAACAATCTAATCTACATACTCATTGTCAGATAAATGTATCCGGGTTATGCGATTGATGAAACATCTTCATTGCAACCGCAGTGGATTATGGAATAAAAAGGGTTTGCTTTGAAATTATCATTTTTAGTAGAAGAAAGATTCATTTGGATTAAACATCGCTTAAATACTTTAAATTTTTTTCATAAAGCATCTGAGCGTTGACCAGCAATGTCTCACCACCAGATACTGGAAGCTGTGGAAACGTTTGCGTCGGTGTATAGATTCCTGCCTCAAGCATTTGCATGGTCTCCAACATCTAGGAAATTGGTGGTTCAAAATGGTTACAAACATGCAATTTGGAAAACTGTATTGATAGTTTTCGTATGGGGTGGCTTCTGCATGCACATATTTTTAAACCTTTGGGTTACATTTATAAAGTCAACTGCGCTCATAAGGACTTCCGTTATCGAAAACTTCTTTAGAAACATTTCATTTATCGAATTTCCGGGCGCAGTTATACTAACGTGTGGTCTTAGCCTCGCTGCTCGAGGTCAGATGCTTGATTTGTGCAACGGATTTAATAATCTACTGTCACAGGAAAATGAATTAGAGACACTGAGGCATAATCCAAAGAAAGATCAATTAAGCTCAGAACTTGTAAACAAGGGTTTGGTCTGCATGGTGTACTGTTCTGTTATTGGAATCGTTTCCGTAACAGCTTTCATGATAGTTTACAATTTAGACGCGTCCTATGACGTTCTTGTGTATTTAGGGGTTACATCAACCACTGTGTATGGCAATATTCTGTTATACAGTTCTAGATATATTTTGATGTTGACTCAAATAACCTGGATTATCACAATGATTGGCTTTTTTCTGTATTTCTTGTTAATAATAGTAACGATCGATAACTCTATCATTCGAATTCTCGTGCTTCTCACTCCTGGTAAAAACATAGAATATGGTGACACGCAAAGACCAAAACTACATCCAAATCGACTTGTATTTCAGTATATTAGACAAGCAATTGTAATTCGATTCCTTAATGCAACCTTTGAAGTTGCACTCGGTTTGATGTGTTTTTGCGCCATGCTGTTGTTGCTGGGACAGGTTTACATGCTGATTCGTTTGCATGTTCAAATGAACCTGATTTTTACGTTTTTCGTCTTTAATCTGTTTGTTATGTTTTTCTTGTGTAGCTTTTACGGCCTGAAAAGCTCCGCAGAGTTATCCCGAGCCTCGGAAAACCTTTTGTCAATTTGGAAGGCTCGCTTTAATCCGCGGCTGGCAGTAGGCAAAAGAGTACTTGCACTTAAGGTCACCAGTGTGAAAATCGGATTTATATATGGGTATTCCTATAGAAGCGTGGATAGAAGTTTTTTCGTTGTGTTTTTTGAGGCTTTCCTTAACTATTCTATCGACCTTTTGTTGCTAACACGAAGTTAAACCTCAAACTACAAGCTGCAATATATCAACTTTTATATTCACATTTACTATTCAGAAAACTAATGCCTGCTTAAGCTTGTAAAAGCTTATCTGGCTTTTTAACAATTAGCGCTGTTTAAGCAATTGAAATAAAATGTGATAAAGTTAATAAAACATTGAAATTGCGTAAGGATGCATGTAGCATCTACTTATTGTAAAATGGGGGCTATTAAAAGGAACCTAGGGTTCAAAAAAAGACTACACATACCGTTTAAAGTAATACACAGCTTATGCTGCATAAGTAGAAAATGTGTTCACCATTATCATAAAGAGCAAAAACTGTATAGTATTACCGGTTTCAATCTGGATGAACTTGGATTCATTTGTGGGTTTCAAAATTACTTTGAACTTCAAACCGGGAAAAATGGAGAGAGTGAACAACGGACATGGTTACATATGAGGAAGCGACTAAAACTTTTGACGTTTGGAAACTTCGAAAATATGATCCTTGAAAAAAATTGGCATGCAGGAAATAATCATCCGACTGGTAGATTGCCACTGATTAAGTCTGAAAGCAAAAAAACATGATTTCTATATCACCAAACCTATCAATAGCTTGAAGTTATATTAGCATGTCTTTTCCAAGAGAATTGCTTCCTGATCCCGCATCATCGTATCAGCAAATGCTGGTATATGTGTGTATACAAACGACGCCATATTTGACACTAAACGGCAAGCATACTCAACCAAGCGCATTATTTTCATGTGCATAACTTCCACTCGCACAAAAACGCAAGCGGACACCTTGCGACTCTGATCGTTGTACCAATTATTGGCAATGATAGTAGTGATTATGTGGCATGACTTGTATATCGATAACTACCAATGACAATTATACATGTCATTCGCATACACAAATGTGCCACAACAGTCATAGTTTCTAAAGACCATAGAGTGAAGGACTGCGGCAAATTTCGAAGTTGTGTTTCTGTTAAAAAGCGCCGGTGTGAACTTTAATCTTCTTTCCTTTAGAAACTTCTCCACCACAGAAATTCACCCAGCAGGTAAGAATCAAAGTGTACAAATCGATCCGGATTATTTAAGTAACTTACATGTATGTTGTACACTTAACTGAGACCTAATTGTATCCTCATTAAGAGTACTTTCAACCGAGGCTGCTGAAGATATTAGAATGATGCAATTTGGAGAGTGGGAATCCATTGGCGGTGTTGGATTAGCAGAACAAGGAGTGTCGTGTGCCCTGGAAAATTCTAAAGTATTATACGATGGAACAGAGCAAGGAGATTCTGGATATCTGGAACTTCTTCATTCCATCAGGTTAAAATTGCATGTTTATCTTCGTAAAGAAATATACATGCATGTTTATTGAAATAACTTTATAAAATAGGGCTCGTTTGCATCTAGGACATACCTGGATATGGAGCTCTAACAGTACGATAGGAATATTCGGATTCAGGATTTAAATTAAACTGATTTTGGCCTGGTTGCGCGAATTGCCTCTTCTATAAGTCGAAGAATTCTCCAAGATAGAAACAAGTGATTTTGTTGCTGAGATTTCTTAGAAGTTGTGTTTTTTTTAAGATATTCAGTCACACCTCCTAATACGATTTGTTTCTGTTTACAGAATTCTGAAGCTTAAATTCGAAGAAGGGTGCGAGCCCAATATTGGATAGACACTAGAAGACCAATCAAGGTGGCACGGGATGACGAGCTAAGGTGTAACTGTTTTGGTGACGAGTGCTTCTTGACTGTACTATAACATGTTTGGTTTTATATACTATTTTAAAATTCAACAAACATGTTTGTTTTTATGGTCTCTTGATTTTAAATGCTTGGATTTATGAAAACAATTAAATAAACAGTGTGAAATACAATGCATCATTATCGTCGTGCATAAGCATAGTTTTAAATATCATACATGGATACAAGTGTGCGGTATCAGAAATCTCAACGATCATCGTCATACATGTATGACTATCATTTGCTACCAGGTTGTTAGCTAATGAAAGTTGTACAGCACTGGTTTTCAACTATCATAAGCACAACTCCTGTTGGTAATAATAGTAAGACGTCATATGCCTTTCACTCGAATGCCAGATATGAGAATTCGGCACAAGTCTCGTTTGTACACCGATGGCGTTTACCAGCGTATGCTGATGTGATGATGCGGGATGTCAATTGCTTTTGAAACAAGAATCCAATATATTAAACGTATTCGGGTTACGTGACTTATGAAGCATACTCCATTCGAGCGTACTTGATTATAGAATCAAAAGGGTTGTCTTGCAATCACCATTTTTAGTAGAAGAAAGACATCTTGGCTTAAAACTTTTACTGAATACTTGAATTTGTTATAACAAAGCTTACGAACGTTCCTTGCACACCCATTATGTCTAACCACAAGATACCGGACGCTGTGGATGCGTTTGCGTCCGTTTATGGATTCCTGCAACTAGTAACCCTAACTACTTGGGCTGTGACATTGGTTGGGTTGTTTCTGTATTTCCTGCTGACTATCGTAACGATCAATAACTCTATCATTAAAATCAACATCAACTTTTCTTTGAGTTTATTGGACAATCCGTTGTATTTCAATTTTTAAATGCAACATTTGAAATTGCATCATGCATGATGTGCTTGTACTCTATGTTTTCAATGTTGGGAATGGTTTATACGCTACTTCGTTTGCAATGAACCTTATTTCTACTCTGTTCATCCGTAATGTGTTTGCAATTATTTCCTTACGAGTTTTTTGTCTAAAAAACTGTGCAGAGTTGTCCCGAGCCTCTGGAAATCTTTTGTTAACTTGGAAGGCACGTTTTAATCTGCGACTGGAAGTAGGCAAAAGATTACTTCCACTTAAGTCTAATAGCGTGAATATCGGATTTATATGCGGGTAGTCGTATAGAAGTGCCGATAGAAACTTCTTCATTATTCTTCTTATTCAGAAAAGCATCCTGTTTCAATTTGTAAAAATTTGTCATATGCTTTTCAAGTTTATTAGTACCAAGCCAATTGTAGTTAAATGTGATAGTAAAACAAAGGTTAGAAATTGCGTACGGAGATACGTAGCATCTAATTATTGACGAATTGGTGCCACATAAAACCATAGAATTTGCTAAAATGTTATATGTAGACGGAGAATAATACGCAGGCTTTTAATAATTCCATCAAAAGCTTATGAGTGTGTTGGACAAGCTTTCTTTGTTCATAGCTTCTTATTACATGCCTTTTGTGTTTCCTTAAAAACTATCTTTAGTTGATGGAGGTGAAAGCATACATACGACAAGCTTACAATGCAAATGGTTTATTTTAAGAAGACTCTACCGTACGTAATTAAAACATACTAAACCATAAAATCATGTTAAAATTTTATCTTTCAAACCTTCAAAAATGTCCTGTCATCAAAGCAAAGACTAAGATTATTCCACAAAAGCAGCAAAATAAGTAATGAGCAATTCCACGTCAAAACTTCTACACGAGTATTCTTCAGCTTGCTTTAATCATATAATTTCAGTTGCTGGCTCACACAGTGCCTACACAGATTCTTGCCTTTTGCTCTTTGCAACATTAAAAAGACGCCATTCTACCAAAATATATCAGCCAATCCTTTCAAAATCATTGTTTGGTTTGTTGACGTAGTCGTGAACATAAAACAAAAATATAATAATGTGGAATCTTGAATCTCACAACTGTACGAGGCATCTACAATCTAGCTGGCCTTACTATAATTCCAGGCACAAAATTCAACAGAAGTCTTAGTCAATCCGAAGGCAATCCAGCGTAGAGTTAGTACATTTAATTTGTTTAAATCACATTTCTACATTTCGCAGACCTCATTTGTTGTTCGTCGCTCGAGCAGCAATGAGTTGATCCTGAATTGTTCTGCTTTTAATTTCTCGAAACAGGGAAGATTTAAGTCGCTCAAATCTCTGTCATTCAGCTCACACGAAATCCTCATTCAGTCCAATACCCCGGAATCTTCTTCTTCTCGGGCTCTTCTATTGTTTGTTAGTATAATTAATTACAATAGAATAAATACTTTTCTACATCTACTTGTGAACACAACCGTCCGTCTGCATACACATTTGCGTTTATTCCACACAAGGGGCTCTAAAGGAAACTTTAATCTGGTCAGTATACCTTAGGAGGAAGTACGAAACTTTACTTCCATCAAGAAGGATGGAATATTGCCACAACATTAATTCCTTTCTAAAACGTTTGTATACCGGAGAAACAATCGGATGGATCACTTCCTTTTCGCTGATTGAATCGGCTTAGAAGGTTAAAAAAAGGTCTTCTGACTATATTCATATGAGTAGTGTTTATTTGTATTGCCCTTCCAAGGGACTGATTGGAAAATGTCGACGAATGTGTCATATAATGTTACCTCTACAACAAAATATGAGGAAGCGAACAAACTCGTTGATGATTAAAAACATAAGGTTAGCCCATTCTCTTATCGTATACGACAATAACATTTTATGTAATCAAAAAGAAATTCCGGAACCAGGAAATATCTTCTCTTTTAATGAATATCTAAACGTATTTCAAATATTCAACTAGTTTGGAACGTAGTCGGCCTGCCTGTAGCAAATAATCAACCGGTGGGTAGAATGCCTACTGTAACACGTGAGTGTTATTAGAGAGTCGTGTGTTGCAGTTCCCGTAACCGTTGGCACGGAATGCAAGTGAAGGTTGATGCAGTTCCTGCATCAACCTCCACTTGTTCCTGCGACAACATTTGCACGAGTTGGGTAAGTGATCAATCCCAAAGAGGTGAATGATCACTCACGCCAAGTACGCAAATAGAACCGGTTGATTAAGCACTCAATGTGCGATTGATTAGGTACAGATTGTAAGAGTTGGCGAGGTTTGGATTGTGATCCCTGGACAACCCTTACACTTAGGTACAGTTGTCCCGGATGCAAGGGCGTTAGCTAAACTAGTTCTTTAGGTAACTATTAATAGGTATTGTAATAGTATATAAGCTGATGTGCCGATCAGTGTGAGATCAGTTGTGTGAGAGTAGAGCAACAGTTAACTCTTAATAAATGTTCCGTGACTCACTAGCACGGCTCCTAAATTAACCCTTTCAAGTCTAGAATCCTCATTATTACCCAACTTCGTAAGATGGCGACCTAGAGCCAGTCCTCACTTTTCCCAGAAATTTTAAAATTTTTTAACCCCTTAGTACCTAATATTTCAGGAATTTTTTTTTTTCGTTTTTTTTAAAGTGTGTTTTGGGAAATTTCGAAAATTTCCCAAAATTTTTTTTTCTAATTTATTTAGTTTGAGTTTTTTTCTCACTATATCACTGAGGCTTACTATCATTTTTCAACAAAAAATTTCAAAATTTCAGAAAATTCTCAGAATTTTTCAAATTTTTTGGTTCAATTTTATATCACTATTGTGATTAGCGACCATAAGTGGACAACATAGGACCAAGAGTAGATACGTCACATTGGCACCCAAGCCAAAAAATTGACTTTTTCTTAATAAACTCCGATTCGTCTAGTTTTTTCTGCCCCTAGATACCTACTCTCACACATAGTGAAATCACATATAGCAAACCGGTCCAAACACAGTGCATCGTGGGAAAACGCGAGTCGAACCGGATTGGATCTTCAGGGTAAGAGGAATTTTTTTTCTCTCTCTCTCACACAAGGACTGTCGTCTCATCGACTCGTAAAGGATCCAGGACTCTGTGAAAGCCGTGAAAACCTTCGTTGCCCTGATCTCCTGGAGCTCTCAGTAGACCTCTAACCTGACGCTGTGACTCTCTTAACATCGTTCGGAGAATCCTAAATTTCGCCCGAAGCCTCTCTTTAGCTGCCTCGAGCTCGTCGATCCGTCTGAGCAGATCCTGGTTACTACCTGATCTTAGGCCGTCGTATGAATCTTGTAAAGAAGCCTTCTCCCTTACAATTAGCTGGTTCATAAGATCAGAGCTTTCTAGGTCGGCGCGAAGAGTTTGATTATCTAACTCTAATCGCCCTATCTGTCGCTCTAATCTAATCCGCTTAAGTCGTTCAGATTCAGCCATCTCTTGATAATTATCCGTCGATCGCTCTGAGCGATCAGACAAAGAGTTGTCCCTGGAGCTTTCGTCGTTGTTATCTAAGTTATCTACTTCTAGTTCTGGATCAACTACTTCTAACTCATCGTCGTCGCTAGCTAATGCTTCACGTCTCCATTCGGCTTCATTAGGACTAAATGGCTCGCCGTGATAATCAAGATCTTCCTCTTCTATCACGCGTTCTCCTGCTTCAGCCATTTCCACGCCTTCTATCAAGGGGTCAGCTACCTCTCTTACATCTATCTCATTGCCTACTTCTATATCTACCTCTTCGACTAACTCTTGGTTTACCTCCTCGTTAATTCCTTGATCTATTTCCTCGACTATCTCTTCGTCTGTCTCGTCGTTCTCACTTGCCCTTCTAAGATTCTCGTCTACCTGATCCATATGTTGGAAATCCGGTGAAACTGGTGGAGCTTCGTCCATCGGTTCCACACTGTACCTTCGGTGGAATCGTAGATAATCTTCATGGTCTCTAGTCGGCTTGTCATCCCTCGGTGGGCTTGCGGGGCCCAACGGGACATATTCAGAGTCGTCAGAACCATCACTACTCATCTACAAGCGGACAGAGAGAACACACAAAGC
>JAQGAC010001435.1:0-13933 GCA_034696585.1 Isotomurus maculatus | reverse complement strand
AACTACTCGAAGATGAAGAACTGGGTGTGGTTCGACGTGATGCTCAAGTTGAAGCCCATGATCGCGGCCTCCAAGATCGGAGACGAGCTCAAGAAACTAGAAGAGAAGGCCGACAAGCTTGAAGCCGCGCTGAAGAACGAGCAGGCGCTCATCAAGGAGTTTGCCGAGAAAACTATCAAGGCGGAGCAGGAACGTCTGGAAGTGCAGAAGATCCTGGAGGACGAGCGCTCGAAGGGAGGAGACTTCGGAGTGAGGCTGAACAAGCTGAAGACGCAGCAATCCGACCTGGAAACCCAGTTGAAGGACGCCCAGGAGAAGCTCGTCCGTGAGGAGGAAGCGCGAACAAAGCTGTTCGCTGAGAAGAAGAAGATTGAGCAGGAGCTGCAGGGCCTCAAGAAGGACCTCGAGGACCTCGACCTCTCGGTCAACAAGGTCGAAGGCGACAAGAACACGCGCGACCACCAGATCAGGACGCTCAACGACGAGATCGCGAGGCAAGACGACCTCATCAACAAGCTCAACAAGGAGAAGAAGCACCTCCAGGAACTCGGGTCCAAGACTGGAGAAGACCTCCAGGGAGCCGAAGACAAGGTCAACCACCTCAACAAGGTCAAGGCCAAGTTGGAACAGACTCTCGATGAACTCGAAGAATCACTTGAGCGCGAGAAGAAACTCCGCGCCGACCTCGAGAAGGGCAAGAGGAAGATCGAGGGCGACCAGAAACTCACCCAGGAAGCCGTCTCCGACCTCGAGAGGAACAAGAAGGAACTCGAACAGACCATCCAGCGCAAGGACAAGGACATCCAGTCACTCACCGCCAAACTCGAGGACGAACAGTCACTCGTCTCAAAACTACAGAAACAAATCAAGGAACTCCAGGGACGCATCGAGGAACTCGAAGAAGAACTCGAGGCTGAGCGACAGGCACGTGCTAAGGCCGAGAAACAACGGTCCGATCTCGCACGCGATCTTGAGGAACTCTCTGAACGCCTCGATGAAGCCGGAGGCGCCACTTCCGCTCAAATCGAACTCAACAAGAAACGAGAGGCCGAACTCACCAAACTCAGACGCGACATCGAAGAAGCTAACATCCAACACGAGTCCGCCATGGCCGGAATCAGGAAGAAACACAATGACGCCACCGCAGAGATGGCCGAACAAATCGACACACTCAACAAACTCAAGGCCAGGTACTGACTATTAATATTTAAAACCGTTTAACAACCGCTTAACAAAATCCTATTTCGCTGCTGCTTCGTCAACAGGGCGGAAAAGGAGCGCTCAGGTATGAGCAGCGAGTTGAACGACATCCGCTCTGCGATGGACATGTTGAGCAACGAGAAGGCTGGCCAGGAGAAGTTGAACAAGCAGTGGCAGGCTCAGTTGGGAGACATCCAGGCGAAGTACGAGGAAGCCGCGCGAACTCTCCAGGAACTCGAGGGCAGCAAGAAGAAGTTGGCCATCGAGAACTCCGAGTTGAGCAGGCAGCTCGAGGACGCCGACTCACAAATCTCCACACTCAACAAACTCAAAATCTCCCTCGCCACGCAGCTTGAGGACGTCAAGCGCGTCGCCGATGAGGAGAGCAGGGAACGCGCACTCCTTCTCGCCAAGTTCAGGACCATCGAACACGACCAGGACGGACTCAGGGAACAACTCGATGAGGAGGCTGAAGGCAAGGCTGATCTCGTCAGGCAGGCTTCCAAGGCAAACGCTGAAGCGCAGCTATGGAGGGCCAAGTACGAGTCTGAGGGCATCGCCAGGACCGAGGAACTCGAGGAGGGAAAGTACGCAATCTGTGACCACAATAATTCTATTCAATTCTAACCCCATCTCTTTTTTCTATATCTTTTCCAGGAGGAAACTCCAAGCCAGGCTAACAGAAGCTGAGGAAACAATTGAGTCCGTCAACCAAAAGGTCATCGCTTTAGAAAAGAACAAGCAACGCCTCGCAACTGAACTTGAGGACATGCAACTGGAAGTGGAGCGCGCGAAATCCCTCGCCAACCAGATGGAGAAGAAGCAGAAGGCGTTCGACAAGACAGTCCAGGAATGGAAGCAGCGCTGCGACGACCTCGCTGGCGAACTCGACTCGACCCAGAAAGAGTGCCGCAACTACTCCACCGAGCTCTTCCGCCTGAAATCAGTCTACGACGAGTCCTGCGAAGCCCTCGACGCGGTCCGCCGCGAGAACAAGAACCTCGTTGAGGAGATCAAGGACCTCATGGACCAGATCGGAGAGGGAGGCCGCGCCATCCACGAGCTCGACAAGGCCAGGAGGCGATTGGAAGTCGAGAAGGACGAGCTCCAGGCCGCGCTGGAAGAAGCCGAGGCCGCGCTCGAGCAGGAAGAGAACAAACTCCTCCGCGGTCAACTCGAACTGTCAACCGTCCGCCAGGAAATCGACAGGAGGATCCAGGAGAAGGAAGACGAGTTCGAGAACACGCGCAAGAACCACCAGCGCGCTCTTGACTCCCTCCAGGCCACACTGGAGGCTGAAGCCAAGGCCCGCGCTGAAGCGCTCCGCATGAAGAAGAAACTCGAGTCCGACATCAACGAACTCGAAATCGCGCTTGACCACTCCAACAAGGCCGCTGCTGAGGCGCAGAAGAACATCAAGCGGTACCAGCAGAACCTCAAGGAAACTCAAGCTGCTCTTGAGGATGAACAGCGAGCAAGGGATGAGGCCAGGGAAGCTCTCTCCGGTGCTGAACGACGAGCCAACGCTCTCGCTAATGAACTCGAGGAATCAAGGACACTCCTCGAACAAGCCGACCGCGCTAGGAGGAACGCCGAACAGGAACTCACCGACGCTAACGAACAAATCAACGAACTCTCCGCTCAAGCCGCTTCACTCTCCGCCGCAAGAAGGAAACTCGAAGCCGAACTCCAGACTCTTCAGGTAACAGCATACGGTTAATATTATTCTTAAGACAGTTTAACGTCTTACTTCCACTTTCTTAATCTCATTCTCAGGAAAATCTGAACCTAAAAATGTTTAATTTAACGTCTTATTGTACAAAATGTAGGCCGACCTGGAGGAAATCCTGTCTGAGGCGAAGTTATCGGACGACAAGGCGAAGAAGGCGATGATCGACGCGGCGCGTCTTGCGGACGAGCTGCGCGCGGAGCAGGAGCACGCGCAGGGCCAGGAGAAGATGCGTAAGCAGCTTGAGCTCCAGGCGAAGGACCTCCAGAACAGGTTGAACGAGGCCGAGAACCTGGCGCTGAAGGGCGGAAAGAAGGCCATCGCGAAGCTCGAGGAGCGCATCCGACAACTCGAAGGCGAACTCGACGGAGAGCAGCGCCGCCACGCCGACGCACAAAAGTCCCTCAGGAAGAACGAGCGGAGGATCAAGGAACTCTCCTTCCAGGCCGATGAGGACAGGAAGAACCACGAACGCATGCAGGACCTCGTCGACAAACTACAACAGAAAATCAAAACTTACAAGCGACAAATTGAAGAGGCCGTATGCACACACACACAACCTGCTTTTTCACTTGTTAACTGTTGACTGATCATATCTGTTGTGCTTGTGTTTTGCAGGAGGAGATCGCAGCGTTGAACTTGGCCAAGTACCGCAAGGCGCAGACGGACTTGGAGGACGCTGAGGAGCGGTCCGAGGTTTCCGAGCAGGCGCTCACCAAAATCCGAGGACGCCGTGCCGGCTCCATCGCCAGACTCGCTCAGGAATAAAAACCAGAGCTCAGTCATTAATGACGATGGTTCATCATCTGCCCTTCTTCACTACACTCCTCCCACCGACACACCCAAACTTCATCATTTGTTGTTGCAGCATCTCATTAATAAAAATCTCTAAAAAAAACCTGTCACAGTTTCTGATCAGTAAACTAATTATAACCCCACCCACAAGACAATTCAATGCAGATCATTTATTCGATATTTCATTATTGTCTCTCCTACAACTCAAAGTACAAAAAAAGGTTAGATGAGTTGATCCTCAAACGCCGCCCACGCCTCGTTCAACTCTACAAATATCATCTTCGCCAGACACTCCCACTCCATCCCCATTTGCTGCAACACAACAATAACAACGTCAGTTTCATTTCACCCTGAACATAATATGCTGCTGCAGTGGTTGTACCTTATCGGGATGAACGGCGAGGCAAGCCTTCCTGTACGTCTTTTTGACTTGAGCGGGCGAGACCATCTGCGACATGTTGGTCTCCTCCCACGAGCACCCCTCCCACGTCACCGTGTGCAGCGACGCCAGCAGCGCCCGAATATTCTTCTTCTTCCCTTCACGCCACTCGCTGATCTTCAGCGCCACCGGGTCTGCCGAAGGAGACGAGTGCGCCTCGATTCGACGCATCTCGTTTATCGTTCGCCCACCTGGACCAACCGGACCACCACCACCGACTCCACCAAACCCCTGCGACGTCAAAATGTCCCCAAACACGTCGTTCAACGTCTGCTTTCCTCCGACCGCAGAAGCACCTCCTGCAGCAGCAGCAGCGCTGTCGAATATCGTCGACCGGTTGTAGTTCGGCTTATTCAGCGACGGATTCGACTTGTTCATCGAGATTGACGACGACTGCTGTTGTTGCTGCGGAGGCTGTTTTGGAGGCTTTCCTGTCCCCATGAGGTCGTCCAGAATCAGGTCAGACAAATTCGGACTCGAACTGTTCTTGTTCTGCATGAAGCCACGCCCACCCGCGTCCAACAACCCACCCCCACCCGGCTGCTGCTGCTGCTGCTGGCTGTTACTCAGGTTGTGGAAACTCGACGACGACGGCTGTGCAACAAAACAAACGTCAGCAAAGATTCACAATCAGCAATAAATCAGCTTGTCCCACCTGAAGGACCGGTTGCTGCTGGGCCTGCTGAGGAAGACTAGTCGACCCAAAAGGAAACGTCGTCGCCGTCTGCTGCTGACCACGCCCACCACCACCGGCAGCAGCCCCAACGTTAAGTATCGAAGCAAAGGAATCCCCCAGCAGCAGGTCACTCCCACCAGCGTTGTTGTTGCTGCTGCTACTCTGAGTCGCTCCCCAAAAGAGATCATCCTCCCCACCCCCCACCACCACAGTCGACGGAACACCACCAACCCCACTTACTCCTCCCCCACCTCCGAAGAGGTCCCCCAGGAGGTCCGCGTTCGACAGCACCGCTGCACCAGGAACAGAGGAAGACAGTGTCGACGACGACGTCTCGATGTCCAGCAGGTCGTCGACAATGACAGCGGCGGCTGCTGGGGGAATAATCTCTTCGGTTGCTTCCCTCTTCTGCTGCTGAGGGGGCGGCGGCTTCGGAGGAGCCGGGCGCGACGGGGGCGGAGCGGCAGCAGCAGCAGCAGGAGCAGGTCTTGGCGGTGGCGGTCGCTTCGGCTGCTGGTGATGCTCCTCGTACTCTTTATTCTCAAATTCAATATTGGCGCTTCTCCCCTGACCACCAGGTGGGGGCGGTCGCGAAGGAGGTCCACTACTCCTGCTGACTCCTCCCCCTGAAGGTACTTGCGACTGCTGTTGCGGACCCCCCGCCTGCTGCGGTGCAACTGGCTGTGCAGCTAGGTACTGCTGACTCTGCTCCTTTATATTCTTCAACAAACTCGCCGCTCCCCCTAATCACACAAACCACACCCACTCAACAACACCAAACCAAACCAACACAACACTCTTTCAACTCACCCTTAAGACTGCTGAGTAAACTGCTCCCCCCAATCACAGCACCACCGCCACCCCCACCCCCACTGGAATAACCACCCCCACTCGCATGAGTCTCAACGACGACCCTCCCACTGAGAGGGTTCACAATCCCCCCACCCCCACCATCCTCACTGCTCCTCTCCCCGCCGCCCCCACCTTCAACAAAGCCCTCCCTCCCTGGCACAACGGGACTCGCGATGGGCTTAAAAGGCAGTGGCTCCCCGAGCGCGAACCCCTGCGACTCCGCGATGGACTGGAGCACCTCGAAGACCCCCCCGATCCCCAGCCGCTCCCCCGGGTCCACCCGCAGCAGCCCCCGAATCACAGACACGATTGGCCCCGAGTCTGAGACGCCCTTCGGCAGGGAGTAATTCGCGTTGAGGATGGCCAGCTTGTTGGAGTCGTGGAAAGGGTGCTGGCCAAAATTGAGCGCGAACAACAAACACCCCAACGCCCACAAATCAACGCGCTCGTCGATCGGGTGGTTCGACCACAAGTCCAGCATCTCCGGCGCGCGGTACATCGGAGTCGTCTTCGCCGCCATCTCCTCCTCAACTATCGTGCGACGGGACATCGACCAGTCCGCCGACGGGTACACCTTCTCCATCGTACACGAACCAAAGTCAACCAACTTCAACAACCCGTCCACCCCTATCAACAGGTTCTCCAGCTGCAACAATATCAATCAACAATTTATTTACACACCCCGAACATTCATATTCTTGTGCACACTGTACCTTAATATCCCTGTGAACGATTCCAAAGTCGTGAAGGTACTTGACGGCCCTGCAGGTCTGCGCAAAGACCTGCGCGGTGTGCTGTATTCTGAGTGGGGGCGTGGGGAGGCGGACGGGACAGAACTCCATGGCGAGGAAGTGTTCGCTCCGCTTTCCGCCGCCCGACCGCCGACGCACACTCGACCCGAAGAACCGCACCACGTTCACGTGACTCAGCTGACCCAGGAACTCAACCTCCTCCTCAACACTCTTCAGCGACGCCACGTCCACCGACAACATCTTCTGCTCACACAACAACAATCAGCAACAATCAACAACAATCGACCTTAAAATGACTCTGTGCATGCGTCTATACTGACCTTAATGGCAACGGCCTCCCCCGTCTGCACCTCCACCCCCCGGTACACATACGAAAACCCACCTACCAACAACAACAACAACACAAACACGTTTAAAATATATTGACACTCCCACAAAATCTCGCTGCTAGCTGACCTTCCGCGATGAGTTTGTTGATTCTGACGTTCCTCGTCTTCCCCTGGAATGTAAACGCTACGACGTCGCCCACACTGCTGCTCCCCTCCTCAGACCCACCCCCACTGGCACTCGCGTACGAACCGCCGCCCCCCACTCCCCCTCCTCCTGCACCCCCACCCCCATTGTTCCCCCCACCCACCCCCTGCGACCCGACAGAGTTACTCAAGTACCCCAACGCTGACCTAAAAAGGTCACTCATCTCTCCACAAATCCAGGTCACCAAATACTTCAACACAATTCTTCTTCTTCTGTCATCATCACCACCACCACCAAATCCTCCCACTAAACAACATCACCAACACACACCTCAACTTACCCCAACTCTCATCTCCCCATGTCCTGCACTTAATGTCTCACTTTCACCCAACCACTTTCTTCAGTGCTTAAGCACTCACTGGCACCCACCCAGCAACTTGTCTACACTTGTCAGTACTTGTCCCATATGAGATCATCTTCCTCCAGTGACCTGATGCTGTCACTGCTGCTGCAGGTCCCCCTGAGGTCATGTCAAAGTGCATTTGAGTGTTGGTGACTGTGTCGGCGGTTGTCGGTAGGTTCCGTTCGGTCGGAGTGATCGGAGGAGGCTGGCCGGAGGATCTCTCCACTTTCTCCCGTATAAAGGCATCTCCACACGGTCCACTTTCTCCAGTCCACTTTCTCCACTCTCTCAAACTCTCCTCCACCACCTCCACCTCTTCTTCTTAACGTAAGACCTTAATCACTCACACCATCACTCAATCTTACCTCCATCTCTCTTTCTTCTCAGATGCCCCCACCGCCGCCGCCGCTACTAACAAAAAACGCATCACTTCACTCCACGTGGACGGAGGACCACCACCACCACCCCCACCAAGAAACCTTACTAGCTGACCTGCTGCTCACAACCACACCACCACCACCACCACCACCGCAGTACCTTTGAGTTCCCTGCTCGGCCTAACTATGCACTACTACTTGTACAACTCAACTATAACTAGCCTAATTCTCATCCTGCTCCTCCCCCTCCTGACCACCCCCACCAGAAGAATCCCCAGGCGACCCCCCCGGTCCCCACTCCTCAACTCCTACGCCAACAACAACAATCCCTCCTCCAGCAGCAGCAGCACCGACTTCCTCTCCCCATCGCTGACGACGCTGCAGGTGGTGGCGATCCTCCCGGACGACACGCGGCGGTCGCTGGGCCTGTCGCGCGTGCTGCACAAGACCCTCAACGCGGTCACGGCCACCGACCTCGTCTCCCAACTCGACTTCCCCGACAGAAACCTCACGTGGGTGGTCACGAACTTTGTGTTCGGGAAGCAGCAGCAGTCGCCACACCCACAGCAGCAGAGTTGGAAGCAACAGGAAGACACGACCTACGAGGACGACCCTTCCACTGCCACTACGTCCCTCGCACAATCTGCTGCGTCGCCGCTGCTGTTCACGCCGCTGCTGCTGAGTGACCTCTGCTCCACGCTGAGCGAAACGAAGGCCCTGGCCATCGTCAGTCTCCTCCCACATCACTCGGAGACGCTCCTCTCACTCGTAGCCACCTCCACCGGCGTCCCTCTCGTCGCTACCAACCCCAACACTCTCTCCGCCCTCAAGGTCACCACCCATCTCTTATCACCTCACACACTCCACTTTGCAACCACAATAGAAAGATTCCTCAAAAGATTAAGTCAAATTGAAAGATTAAGTGTTGGTTGCAGGAAGTGTCTCCGCTGTACATCAACCTGTCTCAGTCCGTCCGCCACGTGTCTCAGTGCGTGGCGAACCTCCTGCTGCACTGCCACTGGCATTCCTTCACCGTCATCGCCGACGACTCCCCCCAAGTCGCCCAGGACCGCCCCGTCTGGAGAGCGCGCCTCCTCAACTCACACCGACACAAACACAACTCTTCCACGCCCAACTACCTCGATGACCTCTACTCCGACAACAATGACCTCACCAACGACGACGTCCTCGACGACGGCGACGACGACGACTACGAAGACAACGACGACGATGAGGATGAAGAGTTGACGTCGTCGCTGCTCCGCCCCAAATGGGTGACGATTCAGACGAGGGCCCCCAACGCGCCATTCAGGGTCCTCTCGGAACTCACCAAGGCCACGCAGGGAGTCATCGTTCTCCTCCTCAGCCAAAGGTACGTGTGTCACTTTTAGATTCCACCCTGAACAGAATTTAGATCAGAGCTCCTCTGGTTGATTAGGTCGCTAGTCAGAGTCTTCCACGCCGCGAAGCAACTGCGAATGCTCACAGGAGACTACGTCTTCATACTCGCAGGAGCAAACTCACATCAGGTAACACGCCACACCCCCCACTTTTGCCGCCCCCACAAAAACTCTTAGCTCCAAATTATCCGCTTAATAGCTCCTTGACGAGTCGCCTCCGCCGGACTGGCTTCCGCACGGAGTACTAGCGCTGCGCCCCCCGCGGCCGCCCCCCCACGTGGACAAGATGCGCATGCGCGTCACAGGAACCGCGCTCGCCTCCGCCCTCACGAACATCAAAGACACAAAGCCTTTCACGAAACACACCCCCCACCCAACAATAACGAAACAAAAGACGACGAACATGATGATGGGTGGGGTCTTCTCCGGGTTCACCACGAGAGACTTTCTCGCAAACGGAGCAGCCAACAAGCCCCCCAATAAGCCACACCCACCACCCCCACAGACACCTGAAGGGGGGGACGACGGAGGGGGCGAAACCGTCCTCGACGCCCTCGACCGCCTCGGAAACCTCTCGTGCTTCCACCAACCTCACAACTCACACCAACGCCTTCTCATCTCCACTCTCCTCGTCCGGTAAGTATGTCCACACCTTTGATAATAATCTCAAAATTCAAAACCACCCCCCCCCCACATTCTCCCGCTACAGTGAAATGGACTTGCTGATGAGCCGCCACCCCCTCCCCCTCCCCCCACTGACCACCCACGGGGGGGGTCAGCAGCAAACAGACGAAGTGGTTGTGGACCAGCCACTCCCGACCTACGAGATCCTCAACTTGGTGAGAAGCAGGAACCCACCCGCCTCGTCGTGGGTCCCCGTCGGAACCGTCTCCCCTGTCTCCCCATCCTCCGCCGCATCCTCAGGGTCAAACGGAGTGACCCTCCAGACAATCAGGTGGCCTGGAGGGGGGCTCTTCGGCCCGGGGGAACGACCCTCCAAGGCATACCGCGTCGCTACCATCGTCGCACCCCCCTTCGTCATGGAGTCACAGGCAGAAGACAACAGGACCTGCGTGAGGGGACTCCCCTGCCTCAAGGTCAACACCAACAACAAGGTATGTGTCCCCACTTGACCTTCTTCTACAACCACACCCCCTGGTGACCTCGATGATATTCACTTAGGACGAGTTAGCGGTGATGTTCGCCGACTTTGACGGCCGCACGTCCTCGCCCTCCTCATACAGCGACGACGACTACACGTTGGCCTGCTGCGACGGCCTCGCCATGGACCTCCTCGCCTCCGTCGCGCGCGAACTCAAATTCGAAATCGACCTCTTCCTCGTCCCTGACGGAGCCTTCGGGTCAAGACACGTGAGTCTCAACTCGCCCCATGCACACTTACACCTACACAAACTAATCACCTCTGGTCCTCCTCCTTAGAACAACGGAAGTTGGAACGGCCTGATGGGGTCGATAGTCTCCGGCGCGGCGCACATGTCCTTCGCGCCCTTCTCCGTGACTTCCATCCGCGAGACCGCCGTCGACTTCGCCACGCCGTTCTTCTTCTCCGGCGTCGGACTCCTCGGAATCTCAAAGGAACGCGACGTCCCTCTCCTCGCGTTCCTCGCTCCCTTCTCCTCAGAACTCTGGGCTGCCATCTTCATCACGTAAGCATACCGACACTGTCTCTCTTTCTCAACCCCCACTGACTCCTCCCCCTTTCTTCAGTCTGAACCTGACAGCCCTGGTGGTGGCGGTGTACGAGTGGTTCAGTCCCTTCGGCCTCAACCCGTGGGGCCGCCAGCGCACAAAGAACTTTTCCATCTCGTCCGCACTCTGGGTCGTGTGGGGACGACTCTTCTCCCACCTCGTCGCTTTCAAGGTAATGAGACCCTCCCCAAGAGAATACGCGTCACCCTGTACATACATCTCTAAATAATGTGGTAGGCGCCCAAGTCGTGGCCGAACAAGTTCCTCATAAACGTGTGGGGCGGGTTCAGTGTGATATTCGTGGCGTCCTACACGGCCAACATAGCGGCGCTCTTCGCGGGGATGTTCTTCGAGAGACACGTCGATGTGAACGATCGATCCGTAAGTCATCTCTCCTCCTGCTTAAGTATTCATGCGACCACCAACATTTCAGTGAGATTAAGTCTCGTCCCTTGTGACTCTCTCGCAGTTGCTGTCGCAGCGAGTGACGGCCGTCAAACACTCTGCCACAGACTTTTACATCAAACGCGAGAACCCACACCTCTGGGAACACATCCAACAGTTCCCCGTTCACTCCTTCCAACACGGCGTCAACATGCTCAAGCAAGTCTTGTCACACTACAGTCTCATCTAATAATCCCCCCTCAAACAAACTCTCACACACAACTATTATTCATAACCCGTGTGTCAATTCTGACGTGTGTGTGTGTGTGTAGGAACGGAAGCCTCGACCTCCTCATCGGAGACGGTCCACTCCTCGACTACTACCGCGGCACTGACTCCTCATGCTCACTCATCGACGTCTCCGACCACGACAAAATCGGAGACGACACCTACGCCGTCGCCATGTCGAAGGGGTTTCCACTCAAGGTACACACACAACCGTCATCGTCACAGCTTCTTCTTGTCGTGTGTGTGTGTGTGTGTGTGTCTCACGTTGCCCCCATTTTGCAGGAGAGCGTGTCGTCGGTGATAGCAAAGTACTTGGGGAACGGGTACATGGACTACCTCCAGGGAAAGTGGTACGGACAGATGCACTGCTTCACCAAAGCACAACAACAGGGAGCCAGAGTAGGTCAATCCCAACGCACACACTTAAAAGTAAGGTCACGTGATGATGATGCCCAAATGCTGGTTGATTAGGCGCTGGGGGTGGACGCGGTGGTGGGGATGCTGATAATGTTGGGGGTGGCCATGTTCCTGGGCATCCTCATCTCCTTCTTCGAACTGTTCATCTTCAAACACGCGCTGCCCTACTGGAGGTCACGGCCGAAGGGGACGCTGTGGAGGTCGCCGAACGTCATGTTCTTCTCGCAGGTATAACCTCCACCACCATCGGTTTTTTATATTCATCTCCTCATCGATCGCCGGAGAGGACGGGAGAGTTTGCGAAGATCCCAAAGCAGAATCCATTTCTCCTACTTCTCCTTTCTCTCCGACTTAAACACACACCACCGAGTCTCTCTCTCCTGCTTAACACTTAACACACTATACACACTTTATAGCAGAGTGTCCCTTTCACAAAGCCACCACCGCCAGAATGAGTAGAGGAAACTCCTGGAGAATATGATTATCTCCAAATCTACAACCGACCGACGGACGGGTGAAGGAGAGCGGTGGTGGTTAATGAGGCGTCCTGTCCCAAACTGTTACTCAATGGGACACACAATGTTAATCCCTAATTAAGCACACACCCTTCCACATGACCTCTTGACTCTTCTTTCTCATTGGGATTACCGTAGAAGCTGTACCGGTTCATCAACTGCGTGGAACTCGTGTCGCCCCACCACGCCGCCAAGGAACTCGCCAACTCTCTCCGACAGGGTCAAATCACCTCCCTCTTCCAGAAGAGCGTCAAAAGGGTAAGCGACAATTTATTTTCTCCCTCCCCGCACAAAACTTTCACCTTCTCTTTCCCCAGAAGGAACACGAACAGAGGCGACGGAGGAAATCTAAAGCTCAGTTCTACGAAATGATACAGGAAATCAAACGGTACGCCAGCACACACTCTTTTATACTCATTGCTATTGGCACACCCACTAACGCTTTACTTTATTGCCCCCCCCCCCCTATCTCCTCTCCTCCACCGTATCTGCAGCGTCCAGATGGCGGAGAAGCAGCACCCCTCGGCGCGGTCCTCAACGCGCGACACAACAACGGAGGAGAGCGCGGCGTCATCGACAGTGTACTCAATCCAGGGCCGTATGATTGAGAGCAACAATGCAATGGACTCTGCAGAGACGGCCTGCGCGCCCCCACGCCTCTGCAGGGGCCACGTTGCAGGGGAGGAGATTCTGATCGCAGAGTACCCCACCGGAGGAAGGCGCCCCGTCTACCACCACCAACACTCCATCGACGACTCCACCTGCTCCTCCGCAGGCGGAGTGGACCACCCCTCCTCCAACAGGAGAATCCAGTGGACAAGCCAGTTCCCCCCGACCTCCTCCAACACATCCTCAGGCCTCCTCGCAAACAGAGTCCCCACCCCCCAGGGAATCCTGAGGAAACCCGCCCCTCCTCCCCCTCCCCCTCCCCCCACAACGTCAACAGACCCCAACTTCTCCCACGAGGACTCTGAGGAGGAGGAGGAGGAAGACTCCTCCGACCTGGGGAACGGCGGCCTCCGCGTCGCCACCAACGGGAGCGACGAAGACTCGTACGAGTTGTACTCTCCTCTGGACAAGGCGAACCTCGTGGGTCTCTCGAAATCGCAGATAATCGAAATGTGGCGCGCAAGCGAACTGGACCTCCGACGCCAACTGAGTCAGGCGCTGAAGGCCAAAGACCAACTGACCTCCCAACTGAACTCAAGGTCACAAACACCCGCCATGCTACTCGAATTCGATCAGGTCAAAATATAACATACACGTGCTACGTACAATCACTCTTCTCCGTAAAATATACAAGTGCATTTCATACAGCAATACTCCCCACCCCCCACTTTGTAGTACCCACAACCACACCCCTTCCCTCCCACCAACACCAATTCAACGTCCGTTTAAATCGTTTGTGATACAAATAATAGAGTAATGTGCGTGTGTAACAGTATTCATAGTCATAGTCATAGCATAGTTTATTAAGGTGACAGATAATACTAATTGTACAACAATTCTTTTCAGTATTAGG
>JAQGAC010001434.1:0-13937 GCA_034696585.1 Isotomurus maculatus | reverse complement strand
TAACTTGGAAATATCCTAAACATTTCTAAAGATTTAATTGCTGAATTTAATTCAGTAGCCCCGTCGCAAGGCTGGAATAATTATTAATTAATTTTGAATTAGTTGCAGAAGTTTCTGAAAGAGTGTGGACTTCTAAAATTGAGCGGGTCATTTTTTTATATATGGTTCTAGCTTGGAAATATCCTAAACATTTCTAAAGGTTTAAATGCTGAATTTAATTCAGTAGCCCTGTCGCAATGCTGGAAATATTTTTAATTAATTTTGAATTAATTGAAGAAGTTTCTGAAAGAGTGTGGACTTCTAAAGTTGCGCGGGTCATTTTTTTTATAAATGACTATAACTTGGAAATATCCTAAACATTTCTAAAGGTTTAAATGCTGAATTTAATTCAGTAGCCCCGTCACAAGGATGGAAACATTTTTAATTAATTTTGAATTAGTTGAAGAATTTCCTGAAAGAGTGTGGACTTCTAAAGTTGCCCGGGTCATTTTTTGTATTATTGACACTTTATTTCTTTTAAGCGTTTGAGGTAAGTTAACGCGTCGAATTAAGTTTTTTGACTGCACGCGTAGTTTTGCATTGTTTATAGATGCTCTGAGATCCTTTAGAGGGTTTTGTACTTGAGGATCGTATTGATCGTGTATTTGTCGGTTACACCTCTGCTTTTTAATTTCTAGCCCCGGGGCCAACTTCCCATCAATTTAAAAAACCCCACTTGACTATTTAGATTACTATCTTGAGCGATGCTTTCAGTATTGTCACCTAGTCAGTATACACAACAATGATTAACTTTCTTCAAACAGCGAGGTTAGGCATGTTTCAATCATCGTTGATTGAAAGAAATCATTTCCTGGCAGCTTAGACTCAAAAAGCTCTAATGTTTCCCACGAAAACTTCATATTTTAGCCGCAAAAGCCAATTGTCAAAGACATGTATATTTATTGTTCGTCAATCATGGATAAGGCCCGTCTTACTCTACCTTATTTACATTATGTCTTATACTCCGAGTTCATAATGCTCATTCTTGACCCTGTATTCATAACAGCGTAAACAGGAGTTCCTTCTAGTTAAGACTCATAGCAATTCTACACCAATCAGATTCTCGAAGCCCAGGTAATTTCGTTGACATGTAACGTAGGATAACACAGATTCTAGTAAAAATATCACACAGTCACAAAAAACATTTGCCCCTTTAAACGAATTCGGGTACATACAGATTTAACCTGAAAATTTATTTTCAAATTTCCTTAGAAATCAAGTTAACAACGATTAATTAGTGGTTGCTAAGGGGTTACGGACCGGCCCCATACAGTATTTTAACAGCAGTTCCTAGCTTAATAATACCGAACAATTTCAACCTCAAAACGTTCAGCGTGTTAGGTCTAGTGCAACTTTTGTAAAAATATTCACGTTTAAAAAAAACTTAATCACCCCGGAAAGGATTTAAACTTAACGTAGCAAGCTCAGCGTTTGATGGACAAAATAAACTATGCTAACTTTCTAATCGTTCAAAACTTGAATTCAATCTGATGCATAATCGTGGAAATCTGCTAGGAACAAATCTTATGGTGCGTCGTAGAAACGTGCTTAAGTCGAGTTTCTAAGGCCGAAATTGCATGTAAATGTCCAGTGATTGGTTCACATGAACAAAGAAGGAGGCTTTTAAAAGCAACAAAAAAGATTTCCTCGTTCCGTTATGAAACACTTGAATTCATAATTTACAAAAATCTGCTTACTGGGACTTAAATATCTGTCACGTGTGTTTTAAGCATCACAGGCTCAGTTGGTCTTCAAAAGACAATGTTTCATCGCTTTCTCAAACATCCTGTAAAGTTTGGTGGCTGCAGCTTTGTTGGTTTTTGAGTAAATCGCGACACATGCATTTTAGGCACTTCTTAGAAACGTGCTTAAGTCATGTTACTAAGGCCAATATTGCAACTACATATACTTCGATCGGTCAAAATTAACTACGAATGAATTAGTTAATTGCAGAAGAAAAGATTTTCTCATTCAGTTATGAAACACAGAAGCTAGATCGATTTTAAGAATTTAGCAAATTCTTCATGTTAGGACTTAAGCAGTTGCCACGTGTGCGTTATGCTTAACAGGCTCATTCAACCTAACCTAACCTAAGTTTGGTGGCCGTAGCCTTTTATTGTTTTTGAGCCAGCCGCGACACATCCAGAGACGCAGTGAGACGGCCGGACTCCTTGCGTACTCCTATTAGCCCAATATTACCTGGTCTAAAAACCTTGAGTTATCTGGTAATCCAAATTCAAGTTAATTTAAAATTAAACCTGCTCCATCAACTTTTATCGCATTACGTCAAACTTATTGACATATTAAAGCTAAAACATTGACGCATTGAAGGTTTTTTCATTTAGAATTTTGCTTTATGATTAGGGATTGGAAAGACTATGAGTAGTTACGCTACTTTAATATGACTGAACTACAGTTAAAAAATCTCCTCCGTCAATTTGTATCAGATTTGGTGAAAATTGGTATCGTTTTACAAAAAAAGGCTTGTGCTTATAAATGCGCATTTAGATTTTTAATTTAAGCCTTGGTTTGTGTAATAATTAACATGCATTAGCCGGAATACCTGATTTTTAGTATACTTTTCGTTTCATTTTTCTTAAAGGTGCTTCTGTCCTACTTACAGAATGTTGGAAATCGTATACTTTCCCATGGTCGCCACCTATTTTGTCTTTTCCTTAACATTTTGCCCGTCAATACTAGTAAACAAATTCAACACATTTTACTTTCATGTTCCGACTGTTAAAACCCTAGGAACATTGGCTTAAACAAATCAATAGAGTAAAACAGAGAAAGAAATAACAAGAGGGAAGTTTAAACTCTTGAATCCTAGAATCTATGAGGTACGTACCAAAAGATTATCTTATACAAATGGGGAAAAGAAGGGTCAAAGGGTATCCTAACTTGGTGACCACCCCTTCAAATCGTGACCTATATGTTACCCTGACGAACATTAATGCAAAATAGTCCGGAAAATGCGCTTATGGAATAAAGGCAATTTTTAAGGCCGTTCGGAATATATAGCTACCCAGCTATTCCTCTTTTACCTTGGTGTCTTAATGAATATATAATTTAAAATTTTTATTCATCACTTAAAAATAATTAAGCATTGTTCTCACCTAACCGCCTTATTGCTATCTTTCATAATACACATACTACACATAATACACATACTATCGGAATAATTGAATGTTCATTTGCAGCCTTGAATATTGTGGACACCTTCCCAATGCTATGTGTCTCGCGTACTGCATTCAATTGGGTTTCGAGAGGACTCGGTGCTCGCAATACTTCTGTGATTGCGGAAATAATTGAAGACTGCCATGTGGCAAACATCACACACACGGATCAAAAGAAACAAGGTTATCGTAGCTCGTAACCTAATTAAACGTAGAGTTGACACTATTTATAGACAAATAAAGCCCTCAGTGAGTTTATATGAGTTTGCTAAAATAAACAAAATAAACGAAGCCGTAGATCTTGGTTAGATATTCCGGATTTCACCATGCTTCATTTATGATTTGAAAATTGGGATTCGTGACCACGTTTGGTGATAAAATGCAGCGGTAGAATAGGATTTATACTACCCAAGAGGCTTCCGATACACTGGGGTGGTGGGTGGGGTTTCGTGATTGCATGGAAACCATTAGACAAATCTGTCAGCATTCAGAAAGTAATCATCTGTGGTAGATCCCTCATTTCGATTTGAATAAAATTTGACCGCATTCATAATTTCAGTTCTTTAAAAACTTACCTAATAAGGTTAATTTTACAGTTTTAGTGTGAGCCGACAATTAGGCTGATGTTAAAAAGGAATGAACTCGTTTTACATGAAAAGTTTTTGCAGTTGCAAATCTTCAAAATTTCCTTCTATCATTTATCGAGGAGGGCACGAGAAGAGTTCAATTGGATAAATCAAAGTCCCATGGAACATTCAAATTCCTATAAAATATCCAAAGTCCAATGCAATATTCTAATTCCTACAGAATACACAAAGTTGCATGGAATACTTAAATTGAATGGAATATTCAAAATCCCAAGGGATTTTCAAACTCCCAACGAATATTCAAATCCCCATGTAATAATTAAAGGCACATGGAATTGTCGCGGATGTGGTGACCTGGGGATGCGAGGGTCACGTAGATAGTGGGCGTGGCGGTGAGTGGAGGATGGCTACAGTGTCGGCGATGTGGATGTGACGACAGTCACAAGCAATTGCGGCTACAGGAGGAAACTTCCTACGGCAGGGAGAGACAGCGATGGAGGTCTGATGTCAGACAGTATGACACGGCTACACAACACAACGGAATACTACACGTCAATCGTACAGCAACTAATTGGTCTCAGGACCGATTTATTTCGACGGCAAAGATGGTCTACACAGGAGGCTCAGATCAGAAGGTTCTGGGCTTGAACACCATAACAAGATAGAGAGGCTGAAGGCCAAAGTAGTGAGGAAGGCTGCGCCAATACAGCAACACAACTGGAGATGATGATGGGAACATAATCATCTTCCTAGGTTGAGATGGCCTGAGTGCCACCACCGCCACAGAATGATTGGGTGTCACATCCTGAGTAACGAATTATTTTATAGGGATGAGGAATTATTTTACTGACAATGGAACATCTTTGGCGGCTTAACCCCGATTGGTTCCAAAATATTTTAGGTTAGGTATTTCAAAATATTTAACCTTTCCATGCCATATTAAAATTCCTTAAATTAACCTTGCGGGTTATGCGAAGATTACTATAGGCTAAGATTGGAAAAAGCAAAAAGGCCGTTTTCTATAAAAGGGGCTATTCAAGAAAATGGTCAAGATTGATTTATTTAAGTTTGGACCAAATAAGCTCATGAAAAAATTTTGAAACCAATCAGGCTTAAGCCGCCAAAGATGTTCCATCGTGAGTAGAAATATTATTATACGTACTTGAAGAGTTTTTTTTACTGTTTTGGGAGAATCATTACAAAGTTGAGTACTTATTTTAGTGGAATTGTTTTTCTGAGTAGAAATATGATTGTTTTCTTGAGTTAGGTTAGGTTTAGGGGTTTTCACCATATTATGTTTCCTATGCTAACAAAGCGTATACAACCTTCAGCCGATTTACTAGATAAACGTTCGTAAGTCTTTGGCAATCTGTCAGGAGTCCTTGGCAATCGACCAATTGTCTTTGGCTAGTCTTTGACATTCGGCCAATAGTCTTTGACAATCAGCCAAGAGTCTGGTATTCGGCTGAGAGTTCTTGGCAATCTTGGGAAATGACCAAGGGGCTTTGGCAATTGGAAAACGGTCTTAGGCAACAGGCCAAGAGTCTTTGGCAATCTTTCAAGAATAATCTGTTGCTTTTTAAATCGGCCAAGAGTCTTTGATATTAGGCCAAGTGTCTTTAGCAATCGACCAAGGGTCTTAAATATTCGCAATTGTCCAGAATATCTTTAAATCGGTCAGGAGTATTTAATATTCGGGCAAGAAACTTTGACATTCGACCAAGTATCTTTGGCATTCAGGCAAGAGTCTTCGGCAATCTACCAAAAATGGGAAAATGTAAGTATTACAAGTTGATTCAGAGTCATAGTTTTGGTTCGTTCTTTTGCAATTCTTCAGGTTGCTAATTGGTTGATTTGTTTCAATTTTCAGATTAATGGAATCCTGATTAGTCTGGCATTGGTTGGCCTCGGCGTGGACGAATTAACTAATCCGCCCATCGGGGGAACTGTTCGGTCATTTCACAGTTCAGAGGAGTCTCCGGTGTGGGAGTCCATCATCGATCTTCTCTCCCGGACCCGGGGTCCCATGGAGACCTCCACTTCCAAGATGCCGACTACTGTGTACTCTCCACCCTTCCGGCCTCCCCACTGGCCCACTGGCGAACAGATCAGTGATTGTCAACGATGTCTGGAAGGAGGTGGTCTGAGCTACCACCTCACGGAGTTTGCCTACCAGGAGAGGGTCTTGTCCGGGGACTGCATCACCAGGCAGCGTTTACGAGAGATGAATGGAACATATCGGGATCACTACTCGTGTGATCTTGAGGATTGCTGGAGGGGCTATTACTCGTTTGAGTATGGAGCCCATCACTTCACCTGCTTCAGCGGTGAGTTTTTAATTCTCGTTTTTGAATTGATTGATTGAATTTCATTATCCAACTGTTGTTTCGGTTTTTGTTTGTTACAGATGAACTGAGGCTCCGAGCTGCCCACAAACGGAAATACCGTGAGCACCTCAGGATCAGCGGTGTCTCAAGGACTCTTGTTCCGGCGTTCCTGTCCACTCTCCACGGAATATTCCCTAGTGCCCCCCATTCTTTAAATCTGGTTTACAAATTGTCCCCTCACTCATCTGTTCGTTGACTCATTTAATTATTATTAATATTATTAGAAATAATTGTTCATAAGGACCTGGCAGGGGCCTGAGGTTGGTTTTAGGTCATAAGTGACTACCAAAAATCCTTTAAGGTTAAATCTGGAATCATAGAAACAATTAATTAAATATTTTCACCTTCACCTTTATTCTTATTAATTCCTTCACCATTATTTATTTGTGTTTTTCCCTTCACCAGTATTATTTTAAAATCGTATTTTAATGGACCTGCAGTGTCCCCAGGAGTAATTTGAAATATCCTCCTGGATATTAGTGAAGTTTCAGTATGTTTCCATACTAAAAAATTCTGTTATAAAATTGTGGGACGTCATTCACAGGGTTCTGACGTCAGGGACGGGTGTGACGTCACACGTAGAGAGTTGGTAGGTGATGTAGGAAAAATTGGGAGACGTAGTGGGACGAGAAGCGTCATTGAGGAGATTGGGAAGAATTGTGCCGAGTGCCAACCGGTCGACTATGGGCGGTTATATGGCCGAAAATTTCAAAATGACATGGGTTTCGACTTTCAAAATTACATGGGTTGACACTTTTTCAAACATATCGACCTGTAGTTCCTGCGATCCTTCGATGGAGAGGCGGAAAACCAACATGGATACTGGGTAGACATGTTTTGAAAGACTTTTTGGTAGTGTTAATGCATAGGGCATTGATAGGTTGAGTCGTAATAGTTTTATCCGTAAGGGTAGTGATTTCATATGGGGGTGTGGGGAAGTAAGAGTGGACGGACGGATAAAGGGAGGTTCAGTCGTGACCGGGGGGGGGGTTACGGAGGGGGTTTTAAGAGTCCCTTCAGTCATAATTGACGAGTTCGGGGTAAGAACTCGAAAGTGTCGGGTAAACAAGTGGGTGGGTGTGTGGACCTGCATAAGGCACTGGGGGCGGAACTAGGCACTCTGCTTCTGGTTGCGGAGTAGGGAAGTGGACCTGTTTAGTGGGGGTAGGTTTGTAAGGGGGTGGGAGTTGTGAGTTGTGTAGCTGGTTGGTAGGCCTCGTGGTCGCTGTCAGTTGTGAGCGAATGCACTGAACCCGGTAACGACGAGACGGGCAGGAACGGCGGCGACCACACCAGAAGATTAAAGCCGCAAGCAGGATAGCAGCAATAGCATTAAATGTGATTATTACATAAAAATAAATATTAAGACGTCTCTCCAAGGCTGCGTCGCAGGCGTGGGGGCCGTGGGCAATTGGTGGAAGTGCTGCGTAAACAGCAGGGGCGAGCGGTGCATTACTTCGTACAAGTAGATAGAGCACCAGTAAGGACAAAACAACATTCCACGTGACTAGTCCATATTCAGAGAGGAGAGGAAAACTCCAATGGATGTTATGGACCAACTGCGAGTAGTCTTTAAAGACAAGGGGTTCTAGAGGGATTAGTGGAATAGACGTGAGATTGTCTGATAACTATGCAACTGAAGCGTTCGGGTAAAGTTCCTCGGGAAACATATCTTTCTCAAGAGTCGAGGGGCGAATGGTAAGGTTCAGGTTAAGGTTTCTCCAGGATAGTGGGAGAGCTGGGAAGATAATTGGGTCCGTGCATCTGATTCGATCGTTGCAGGGCCTTAGTGCGTGCACTAAGGGACCGTCGAATGATAAGACGACGTGTCACTCGCAGGGAATTTTAACGAAGACAGCTCCGATAGGATAATCTTTGGAGCTGAGAGGGGTTCTAATTCTTCGGTCAGAAGGATTGGGTGCTGGGCATGAAATGTAGGCTTGAAGTTTGAGAAGGCGAAAAATTGCCTAGAAGATGAAGCTAGGGAGACAACCGAAGGGCTGTTGTCTGGAGCTTTGTGACATGTCCATTCACAGGATGTGAGAATTTCCGCCAGCGTGGATTGATGAAGGAGCACTCGGCTGCAGTCAGCCGAGCGAGAGGGAATGCTGTTGAACTCGTTAACGTAGCACGAGCCGAGTTTCAAGTCACAACTGGAAACCTGAACGGAGCCCAAGGGAATGATGCGGTGATTTTTGATCGCGACCAAGTGATGGTCGGAATCGATGTGACCAATTTCACGTCCTTTGGGGCCGTATTTGACGAAAGGGACTGTAATGGCTTCAGCCATTTGAAAGATGGTACCTTCTCGTTGAATAGGGACAGTGAGGTTGATCGTAATGTAATGAGTTCGGCGTGTGGAATCACTTTTGACAGAGCAGCGTGTAAGTTTGGTTGTATAATAGAAGGTCGGATTTCGGGGAGAAACGACTAATTCGTAAGTCCGATTCCCAAGAAGAGTGTTGAGGAGGTGAGTTCATGGGCCAAAGTGGTTTTGTTAACTGCAAGAGGGAACAGAAGCTGGTTAGAACAGCTTTGCATGATGCTGTTCATTTGCATGATTTCGATCGTACGACTGAGTTCATGCGTAATCTCAGCAGAGAAGATGGCTACTCGCGTATTGCCATACGCGGCTTCGTAATGTGCTTCTTCAGACTTGCTCATTTTCTTGAATCCCCGATTGCAGGAATCGACGACATGATTCATGGAGAAGGTAATGTTAGGTGAAAACAACGAAATAGATTATGCATTGTGAAGAATGTTCTGTTCAAGGAGACGATCGTTGTCCTTGAGGTGATTGTGGATGTCACGAGTCTCGTGATTGTCGCCAAAAAGTCCAGTAACTTTATAGGCTAACCAGTAGAGACCTAGAAGGCCTGCACGTACAGCAAGGACTTGTCGTGGAGGGCGAGAAAGAATGATGTCGGACATGGTTTCACGACGGAAACTATGGCCTAAGACTTCTAGAAGAGTTAGGTTGGTGAACCACGGAGAGAATTCTTCACTGCTATCAATAGTATCTTCGTTAAAGTGATAGGAATGGTTTGTAAAGCGAGGTTAGGTTTGGGTTAGTACCTCGCGGATATTATCAAGTGAAGTAGAGACATGATGAATGTCTGGGAGTAACTTCTGCATGCCAGCGCTAAGGCCTCTAAAGGTTCTGCAGCCGTTGGTAATCGGGTCATGTTGGAAGTAATCCGGTTCAGTGAAGCCTAGTGTTACCATGAATTGCAGGGTGGTGAACTCGGAATAAGTCACAAAGCCATCAGCGAAGCGAACATAGGCTCCACTGGTGGGGAAGACGTTAGACGGGGTAGCTGCACTGAAGGAACAAAGGGTAGACAGGAAAAGTAGTGGGAACATCTAAAATAAAGGAGTTAGGGCTTCATTAGGCGGGCAGAAGGACGGAGTGTCATGGGGTCTGGTACTGTTGGAGGTTCGTCTTTTGTCAGGGTTTGGGGAGCAAGGGCAGTAGGTCTGTCGTTGTAGATGCGTAATCTTTTAATGTGGGCAATAATGACTTTGGAGGGAGTGTCAACGAGTTTCAGACGGTAATTTACGTCAGTTAACTTGTCAACAACTTCATAGGGACCCTTATATAAACTTGGGAAGACTCTGGAGTCTCCAATTGAACCAAGATTAGAAAAAGCGCACATAACTTTTGAGCCGATGGGGAAGGTGCCTGGGATTCTATGAGGGTTAAACTGTTTCCGGGAGCGTTCTTGGGCAAAAAGGAGATTAAACTTGCAAGCTTCCCGAGCGTGTGACAATTCAGTTAAGTAGTCGTCAGTCACTCGGTGTAAGGGAAGATTGAGATTAGTCTCTGCAGGGAAAACCGGAGACTAGCCAAACAGGCATTCAAAAGAAGATACAGTAAGTACTCTCTCTACTGCCTGGTTCGCGCGTTCGATAACGGCTTGTCCGTAGGAATATGGGGTTGAAAAAGATGGGGCTGAACCTAAGGAAGTCAACAAGGTAGTATAAAGTTCGCCGCGGAAAGAACTGGCATTGTCGCTCACTATAATGCTAGGGCTTCCAAAGCGGAAATAAATTTCGTTAATGAGGAATTTGGCATAATCTTGAGCCGTTGTTGATCGTACTCCAGTTGCTACTACATAGCGTGTAAGGAGATCTACAGCAACTATGATATACTGAGCTCTAGATCCCTTACTAGGAGTCAAAGGGCCGATGGAGTCTATCTCAAAACAATGCCAAGGCGCAGAAGGTGTGAGCCGATTCTGCATTTCTCCATGTTGTTTAGTTGCTCGAAATTGATTAGCTTGGCATGAAGGGCAGCTACGAACAAAGCTGTTGATGTCTTTGTTCATGTTGGGACAAAAAAAGCGATTTCTAATCTTTTTGGTCGTTCTCAAAGTCGAAAAATGTCCACCAAGGAGTGAAGAATGAAAGGCCTCACAAACGAGCGGAATGAGGCAAGCTTGTAGAACTAGACGTTCAGTAGGAGAGTTGAGGTCATGAAACACAAGAAGATTGATTGAGAGGAAAAAATTGCTATGACGGGGATTTCGGGCTAACTTCACATGCTGTTTGATACAGAATGGGTCTTTAGCTTGTTCCATAGCCACTGTGTCTCTATGTCCAAAGTCAGTAATGTAACTCCTTCATCAACCATCTTCTGTATTTCCTCGTGAATAATTTTGGACTCCGGTTTGGAGACGCGATATGGACGTTGATAGAGAGTAGTGATGTCAGAAGGGATTCGAAGAAGTGTGTGGTCTTCCGAATACTTAATTGGAAGACGACCAAGTTCTCTGTGGAAGGAAAAACAATCAGGGAAGCGTGCGACAAGAGCGAGGAGGGTTTTACGCTGTGTAGCTGTAAGTTCAGGGCCGAATTTAATTTCGCTGGGTTCAGCAGGAGTTGCAGGGCGTAAATGTGAAGGGATTGAGTCGTCGAGTAAGAGTTCGAATGAATTAATGAAGTGGTAAATTTTGTCCACTGGTCGTAAATGACCAAGGTTAGTGTTAACACGAAGCTGCAGAGGAGTGGGGCCAACTTCAATAGTTAATATTTTGAAAGGCAGGAAATAGACTGGGAAACTGGAAACTGGGCGGTCCTTTTCAGTAGTATTCGCAGAAACTGGAATTTGATAGGTTTTCCATGGGAGAAGGGAAGAGGATTTGGTAGATCGTACCGGGACTTTCTGCTGAGCTGGTGGAATTACCGAGCAAGCGTTGACTTTCGGGAGTTCAGAGAAGTCGTGAGGTAGTCTAGATGCGGAGAGAGCCCAAAGTTCAGAAGTATAAAAAGGGGTACTGTAGTTGCCAAAAGTAATGGTTTGTTGACGGAAATTGATATCTGCTTTAGAGGCAGATAAGAAGTTATTACCCAGGAGGACAGAATATCGGAAAGGTTCCATGACGTAGGCTTCAATGCTGAAAGAAAGAGGGCCGATTTGAGCGTCAAGAGTGGTGCACTTGGTTAATTGCATGAGTTCCAGTGAGACCACGGAGCTTGACGTTTCCAGCTGGTCGTAGGAGGCCAGCAAATTGAGGTTTGACAACGGAGCAGCTACTACCGGTGTCAACGAGGGCTAACTCATTTGTCGAGAAGACTAATGGCGGGAGAAACACGAATTGAAGAGAAATGTTCAGGCATTCTGTATTGAGCGACGGGACTTTTAAAATTTGCAGACAGGATGCCAGGGAATCGAATTGTCAATATGAATTCCCAGGACGATTTCCAGAGGAGTTCTGAGGAGGATTGTGGGGGCATTCGCGAGAGAAGTGGCCATATTGACGACAAGAATAACACTTGACGTTTTGAGAGGCATTTTTATTATATCTACTGTATTATTACTATTATTAGTATTATTATTAGTATTGGAACTGTAATTACGATATCCATTGCTTCCTCCATTTCCTCCACGACTGTTCCCAGAGTAATTATTGCCCTGGGAGCCTTGTCCTCGACGGTTTTCTCTTCTACCACCGTTGCCGAGGTTGACAGTTATGTGAAATGGAGAATTATTAGGGTTACTAGGCCTAAAATTAGGACTAAAATTAGGACGTGGGGCAGAATCGTGTCTCTGATAGTACGAATTATTTCGCCCAGAGCGGCCTCTAGTGCGGTAACCTTTGGGTAAGTTACCTTGAGGTGTATCTGTGGCTGCAGATACATCTTCGATGGCTGTTACTCGGACAGCCGAAGTTTGGGGAGCTTGAGGAAGTACATTCAAGTTCCTCATTAGCTCTACCACTTTGAGCGCAGTAAGGTCTTCGATGCTAGAATCGTAGAGAGAATTAACTATAGCAGTAGCGGCCAACGGATAATGCGTCTTGAGAGTTTCCATACGCATCAAAATACTCTTAAGCTGGGACGGGTCCTTTATTCGCATGAGAAAGATTTGACCAAAGACAGTTTGAGGAACAAATCTCATTAGTTTATCCAAAACACGATCATTATCCGTAATTTGCAACTTACGGAGGATAGACGTCGTGGTATAAAACCACAGATTGGTAGAAGTAGAGGGGTCCCGCTGTAGACCATTAAGTCTGCCACGTAGAACCACTTTACTGTCGAGATTCTCAAAAGCCTTCACGAGAGCGTCAGCAAAGTCAGGAAAATCGAGGACTACAGCGTCACGCGTTGCGCCATGATCAGCCTCATCATCTGCCATCTTCGTTACCCCAAAAGATACTTGTCGTCCATATTTTCTCGTAAGAAACTTTGATTCCCCAGTGTTTGGGACCCTACTCTGATTTCTAAACGGTGTTGATGAATTAATCGGTGTTCCGAAAGTCGTCTCCATCAAACAATTCAATTAAAACCAGGAAAGTGAGTGTAACTGTGCATAGTAATAGACTGATTATTGCTTTTAATCCCAACTCCGATATTATGGATGCGTCGACTTGCATAACCAGAGCTCTCACTGTCACCTTCGGCATGCCAAGCATATTTAAATACTTTTAATCTATTTTGAATAAAACTCTGCACTTCTTTTGTTCTATCTCTCTCCGGTAATATATTGTGTTTATTGTCGCGCTATTTAACGCGAGTATTAACTTATGTATTATTCGACTGATTTCCAAGAGGTCATCAATCTCGTATTTTGTATCATTATTTGGTCTCTTCCGTGTATTACATTTCTCTACTTCGGAGCTTACTTGATGTAGTCTTATTCTTAACGCATCCAAAGAATTCAAAATCAGGATATTATTAACCTGTCTACGATTTTCAATTTCTAATTGTACTTTAATGACTATGGATTCTAGTCTAATAAGTACAAACAAGACAAAATCTACTTTTGCGGATTTCTTATTTACTATAACTTCTATGTTTGGGCTCTGGTTTGAGTATTAACGGAACTCTCCGGGTTGTTGTCCTTTCTAATCGAGCATCTCTACCTTGAAATTTACTAAGTTTATGTCCCATCGGGATACATTCTTTGTGCAGTTCAATTATTTTAGTTATTCTCTTCGACGGCCCTATCTTTCCTATCGCGCTAAGTCTTGTTATTTCAACTATTGTTGGAAACGGGAAATAATCGACTAGCCGTCGAAAACCCTCTCCTAAGATCTAAATGGACCCTTGTATTTAAAACTCTGTCTTTCTTAACCTGACCTTTGGGAACTATAGGACCATGACTAATAAAATGGTGGACAACGACTGAGGGAATGTTAGACATACAATAACAGTTTACTTAGTGACCAATTAGCTCTTAACACACCAAAGTCTCAAATCGAAGTCCCCGTCCAGCGACGGGATTACACAGTTTTGTCAGACAG
>JAQGAC010001433.1:0-13939 GCA_034696585.1 Isotomurus maculatus | reverse complement strand
ACAAAATTGCAGTATGAACACAATTTGTTCAAGAAGTCGAATTATGAAAATTGTGTGAGTTGCAGAATTGCGGAGGCTGCGTTTTATGTGTGAACTTCTTAAGGAAGACCTTCAGTATGTCCGGTTGGGGCTTGCAAATTCCTTTAGCTGGCAAAGACTGGGGCTCCACTATATTGAAATGGTGTTCTACGATTTCCAGCTGCGAAAACTTCCCTTGGTACGTTTCGTACTGCCGTATGTCTTAGGTATACGTTTAATGTGACATCATTAGACCTTCTCTTTGTTTGTCACGCACAGTTGGATGAGGAGGTACTGAGGGAGCTCCTCGAAGGACCTTCAGCCAAATCTTTGCTTAAGATTGTAATTGACGATGGGTGTGTGAAACCGGAGGCAGTTCCGATGCTGCAGACGCTGAAGTCTTTGGTTGCTGAGAACTGGGAGAGACGAGTGGAGGCAGAGGGACCTGGAGCCTGGCAACGACACTTCCAATATTTCTGATAACTTGGCCAATTGTGTAATCATATGACTGCTACTAGGTGTATGCTAAGTTTCCAATTAATATAATGTTTTGATTAGTTGTGGAATATTGACTTTAAATACAAGGAGACATAAAAGGTCAGTGGAGTTGATTCCGGTTCCGGTTTACTTGCACAGGCCTTGAGATTATCCTTCCCATTTGTGGCACATTCCACTGCAACACGTTCCCCAGATTCCATCCGGTTGGCAGTTTCCTCCAGAACAAATGCAATGTAAAATAGGCTTTCACAATATTCAGATAATATCATACTCACTATAAAAATAGTTTATGATAGTTTAAATAGGCAGCGAGAAAATAAATAATTGAAGTAGTAGTCTTTCTTAAATAAGTTCACCTGTGTAAATAGGTTCACCATATTTTGGAAAATATATTTTGTCTTTCGTGAGAAATGTTTCGATGACTATTCAATTGATTAAAAAAAACTTGATTCACAACAATTATATCTGTTAGCATCTCATCATCCCATTAAGCTTCCTTCCAGCTTTAATCTATAGCTCCCATCATTGAACTGCACAGTTGTTCCATGTCTCTTTATTCACGCCTTCCATTTCATGATTAATTAACACTTTCCAGGAATCTACAGAAAGGTACCTGACGTGCCTATTCAGACTCATACAGCAGTATCGCGAGCGATTACCTATTGTGCTGGGTGATCTTCTTCTTCACAGGAAAGGAACACCGAGGAGAAAGCGAGTCAATAGAAATGACGTCACGATTCTATCTCTCGGTTTTATGCAGGCATTTTTAAACGGAATATAGTCAACATTTCTGTATGTCCGGACATATATGAAGCAATAGGCACTATAAACTTTACGCTTATGTTTTCAATCTACTTTGTAGGTTTGAACCGGACCCGAACAGGGCAGTTGCGGAAATCGTTTTTTGCGAAAGATCCAATTATGGATCTTCGAGCTCTACGTACGTTCGTGCAGCAATACGAATGACACACAGACAAAAAAAATAATAGATCAGTTTCGTACAAAGATCCGATGTTTGAACAAATTATGCGAACCAAAAGCATGAGTGTTAGAAGCCACTGATTGTCCAAAATTAAAAAAAAATTGTCTAATAGTTAAATTCTTATGAACGCACTCCCCTTAAAAATCAATCAGTACGAATCCTGGAAGTGAGGAATTGTTTATCGAACCTCAAATGAATGAGAAATACATGACTCTTTATGTAGGGTTCCGACGTGTAAAATATTGGAGAAATAAATTCCTTTCCTTTAGGATGCATTAAGCACTTTAATAACAATTTGTGGTGGAATAGCTTGCCACTTTGGAAAACAACCTAACTTCTCAATTTAATCCGACTGAAGAAAAGGCACAAAAGTTCATTTCCAAAACCCACTGAAAACCCTGCTTCTTAATGGACACATCGAATCTACACACTCCTTTTCACAGCCATTCTGAATGTGAAGGACACACATTTATCCAAACGATTCATAGTCAAATATTTTAACTTCGGATTTTTATTTAAATTCAAATCGATTGTTGATGGATATTCCTTGTTTTCAGTGCTCGATTCCTTCGACTACCAATAACATTTCACACGAAAAAATGATCTTTTCTTCGCGGAAGCAGATCAATTTCATTTGCCTATTTCTTTTAACGTGGAAGACAGTCTTCTTCTTGGCCACACAGGTTTATCTTTCATTAGCGAATCCCTTAAAACTTGAATTTGTGGATGTGTTGGTGACTGGGGGGACTCGTGTTTCAGGGTGTGTGCATAAAGAAGGGTGATCCGTGTCAGGGGGACGGGAGCTGGGGAGGTTGCTGCGACCAACTCTCCTGCATAAAAAAAGACTACCTTCCCTACAGACTCTGTGAATCCCTGGAGGAACCAGCAGTCCCAAGAATTAAAAGTCGCTCGCGAAAGAGAAAAAAATGTCATCCGATTAAAACAAGCAACCCAGCTTTTACCAAACGAGGCGAATAGAAAAAGAATAGAGGTTCACAGACCAAATGAAAGCTTACAAAGAGCTGCTGCTGTGTGTATATTAAGTTGTATTCTTCAATTAAAATTAAACGTTTCAAAAAAATTAACATTTTGATGTGATGGAATATTGAATTCCAATAGAAGCAACCACTTCACTTTCTTCAGTAGGAGTGATCAACATACTAACAACGGGTTGCAGTTAACTGCAACCCGTTAATCTTGAATTTTGCAGGAATAACAGACGTGGGAAGTAGACAACCACCACCGCTGTGTCCGGTCATCCAACTGCCTTTCACGAATGACCTTCCCTCCGTCATGGAACACAAACTTCAACTCTCCTGGTGATGTATGCGTGAATCCAGCTAATCTTGACAATTAGTTTGCATATGCATGCAATAGAGAACGAAACTCACAAAGTTACAAAACGCGGTTAAGAATTTTTATGCCCTCAAACTTCATCGACTACTGCCTGTTGGTTTGCAATGTGTACAATTTGATTGCTCAATTTATAGTTTAACATTTTAGTATTTATAAGCAGCTATCTGTGTTTTAGGCAATTGTATGATTGGGAATGAAATAAACCAGGTAAAAACAAGAAATGAAACGAAATCTCTTATTCACAGGACTTTCCCTCAACTACTTTCCTTGAATTACGTTTCCCTGTACTTATACGTAATGTACCAGTCAGTAGCTTTCCCAAGGTCTCGCACATGCTGGGATGGTTGCTGTTTAAACTTTTAATGACGTTTGACCTGTGATCCTTGACCCCAACAAATTCCACGGTCACTGATAAACTATCAGAGTTTCTGTAGTAGGTGTAATTTTTTAGTGAAATCTCACTTCACCCCAAAATTTAAAAACGTCACAGACTTGGCCTGAAACAAGGAAATAACTGTTGTCTCAAAATCGCATCGTTTTCCACAGCAAAGATTAAATCCACAGCTACTTGAACTTGAGTTATGTTTTAAAATATTTATTTACCTGTATGATGAGTTTGCATAAATTACTTTTCTACAAAATATTGACTTATTATCGAAAATGACCAGTGAATAAATGAATTGTGAATAAAACAATCGAGTTTTGTAACTCACTTAATAATGATTTCTGCTAATGCCACCCATACACAGTGCGGAGGACACTCATAAATCCAAATTGTTCATTGTCGAATCGCTGCACATTTCGTTTCATTAATTAACAATAACACATTCTTCTGATTTCCTTAAGCCCCGAACGAAAAAATCAGAACGTACGGAATGTGCGAATCCCCGTACCCCATAGGCCGAAGAACCAAAAGTCTAATGCGAAACCCAAAGAGAATTTGTCAAATTTAAAGTAAGCAACACAACATTTATTGACCAAAGCGCATAGAAAGACAATACAAGTTTGGAAACCAAATTAAATCGTATGAATGAATGTTAATTTTTATTCATCAATTCAGAAGCTCCAATTAAATGAACAATTTGTTTCAAAATAGTGTAAGGAAGGTTGGAGACCCTTGAAGAAGGGTCGAGGTTGAGTCAACTCCGGTTTACTTGCACTGGCCGTGAGACTAGCCTTCCCATTTGTAGCACATAACACAACAACCCGTTCCCCAGCTTTCGTCCGGTTGGCCGTTTCCTCCAGAACGAATGCACTAAAAATAAGTCAAGATGCGGTTAGGGATAAAAGATGATGAGTGAAAGTGAGTGGAAACAAAACGAAGGCAATAATTCGTTCCCCGGTATTTTTACAGCTCTAGTCGTTTGTCTTTTATTGTAATTAATTAAACATTTGTGTTTAGTATAATGCACTGCAGCCACATGGGCTTCCTTGCCATAAGGAGGAACTCGTTCTTTTTTTCTACTGATGATAAACTATAATCATCCCATTTATCATCCCTGCTTATCATTTGTTTATCATCCCAGTTTACCATTCCTCCCAGTTTGTGGCTTTTTTTCCCTCCTCCTTTTAATTCTCCTGCGGTTGACCTATTATTTATTTACGCCTATACCAATTCATTCATCAACACCTGCTTCGAATTTCTACAATCCCCTAAACTGTTTCGATTGATACGCTAAACATCCTATCGTGTGTTGATGGCTTCAACGGCTGAACTAGCCTCCTTCATGGAAAACCACCTTCAAATTCCCTCTATCGACGCTGTGGACTTGCCACGCGTTGACCAGGAGTCTTCGTAAGTTTACTTCAGCCCTCAGCAACAACGGAGCTGACTAATTTTGAGTCTCATTCTGTTCGTTTCGTCTGTTCCACAGATTGTTGAGTCTGCCCGCAGGACTGGAGAAGCTCATCGTCTCATTCCTTTCTAAGGGGAAAGGAGGTCTGAGGGACGTCCTCACGCTGCGCGCCGTCTGCAGGACCACACGCTCGTGGGTCGACACCCTCCCAAAGTCAGACGGAGACGGCGTCTTCTCCAACGCCCAGGTCACAATCGCATCTGATCCCCGCTTACTCCGCTTGTTCAATTCCTCACCACCTCCGTTTGGGGTCACCTCACTCCGCTTGAACGTGGACAAAATAGACCAATTCCCCCAAGAAGACGAGTGGAGTTCCTTTTGCACCTTTTGGAATCCGACGCTGGAAAGTCTCGAACTGCATAGCAGGCGCTACCTCATTTTCCTAAACCGCCGTGTTTCGGCACTCATGAACTCCGACAACATAACCAACATGGCAGTTATTACAGGTCTAAAGTGGCACCCTTCGCCACTAACGCTGCCTTCGTCTTTGCAGAAGGTCTCAGAACTCCGCATGAGGACTTTTCACTGTGAAGATTTGGGCCGAGCTCAGTTTTTCTCGCTACTCCAAAGCAACTCCAACCTGAGAGTGTTCACATTCAAAGCTAAAATCGATGAAGACTTTGCTGCAGTGGCCCAGTTAATTGACAGCAGGAAAGACTGCTCTACGTTTCAATTAAACCTCACCCTTCCTGATAGTTTGCGACACACCCGAGTGTTTTCTCAGTTAGCTACGTCGATTCTCGCCTCCAAGTCGCAAGTTCGACTGAAGTTGTCGGCCTTTAAGGATTGGATGTTTCTGCACCACGACGTCCTCCCTTTGCTATCCTTGGTGGAGCACATCTCCACGTGGATCCCCACCCAACAGAACTCCTCTCTCCTCGATTTTCCAAATCTGAAGGAATTGGGGAATGTTGAGGTGAGGGAACCCGTGACGGCAGCCCAGCTCACCTTTCCGCCGTCATTGGAGAAGATACGCATTTCCAACGGATTCCCTTCCTGGCCAAATATCCCGCAGGCAATGAAGGATCTCACCTGTTTAAGCTACAAATGTGGCAGGATCGAATTTTTGTATTCATTGCGCATTTTGAGTCACCGTTGTCTCGATTTGGAGCAATTCCACGTCAAGTGGGAGCTACCCGCACTACCCACGAAGAGCATTCGAACTTCAAACTTCGAACTTCCTCCGCAAGGATTCCAAAGTAATACGAATACAATTTTAATATCCACGCAATTTGCAGAAGTTAGAAGAAGTCGAGTTGAATTTTCAAAATGAATTTGTGTTTGAGAATTGCGGAGGCTGAGTCTTAAGGGGACATTTGCGAAGGATGACGTGGAGTATTACCGGTTGGGAATTAAGACTACCTTCAATTGGCGATCAATTAAGCTCACCCACTTCAACGTGGTGTTCTGTGATTCGAAGTTCCGGAAGCTTCCTGTGGTTCGTTCCGTGGAACTATTTCTTAAAACTACCTTCAGTTGGGCTTGAATTGACTTCCGGTGCGTTTTCTCTCAAAGTTTGACGAACAGATGCTTAGCGACCTCCTTGAGGGTCCATCAGGGAATTCTCTGCTTCAGTTCAACATTGCTGGTGAATGCGTGACACCGGAGGCGCTCCCACTGCTTCACAGGCTCCAGACTTTGGCTGCTGAGAATGTAAAGAGACGTCTGCTAAGAGAAGGACGTGGTGCGTGGCAGCGACACGTGGATGAGGAATCGTAGGTGAATATGTTAATTGTGACCTAGAAACTCTTAAATTGTTTACGACATTATTATTTGTGAAAGACGAATAAATGACTTGTCTTCCATAAATGGATTATAATGCTGGTTTGTCTCTCTTCGCTCGCTTCATTTTGTGGAACATAAAACTTGTGAATATCTTCCCACGTCGCACAAATTTTCCTATTTCTCCAAGTGATTCCCATACGGATGAACGAAGAGAAGCTGCTTTTTAATTTACACATCAAATAAATTCATAGCCATTCTGAATGTGAAGGACACACATAAATCCAAACGATGCATTGTCAAACATTTCAAGTTCTAAATTATTATTCCTTTCCGGATTATATTTTAATGGCAGGTAGATTGTCGGTGGATAATCCTTCCTCTCAATATTCCTCCACAATCAACATTTCGCATGAGAAGATTGTGTCTTCCACGCAAAAGCAGATCAATTTCATTTGCGTATTTCTTTTAACGTGGACGAAACGACAACCTTCTTTTTTGCCACACAGGTTCACCTTTCATTGAGGGAATGCCTTAAAATTTGAAGTGGTGGAGGGTTAAAATGGGGATGACTGTTGTTTCAGGGGGTTCCTGGGGAGGTTGCTGCGACAAACTCACCTGCACACAAGTAGACTTCCTTCCCCACGGACTCTGTGAATTCCCGGAGGACTCCACAGCCACAAGAATGAAAACTCGCATGCGAAAGAAAAAAAATTCGTCCGATTAAAACCAGCAACTCAACATTTACCAAACGAGGCGGATAGAAATAGAATAGAAGTTCGCAAACCAAATGAAAGCTAAAAAAAACTGCTTCTGCGTGTATGTTAAGCTTTATTCATCAATTAAATTAAACATTGAAAGTCTCATTCTAAATCGATTCTTAATCTGAATTAAATTGACATTTTGATTAGTTATGGATGATTGGATTCTAACACAAGGAGACATCAAAGGGGAGGTCGATTGAGTCAACTCCGGTTTACTTGCACTGGCCGTGAGAGTATCCTTCCAATATGTGACACATTCCACTGCAACAGTTTCCCAGCTCTTCCATCTGGTTGGCAGTTGTCTTCAGACCCAAACTACTGCAAAATCGTCACAAGGTTAGGGCTTTAAAATATAAAGATAATATCGTACACACCATGAAACCTAATTTACTGTTAGTTAGTTAAAGTAGACAGTGAGATTGTAAATTAATAATGCCTTTTGTAAATTAGTTCACCTGTCTCGATAGATTCACCATCGCAGCAATCGTGACAAGAAGGAAGACGAATCTCAATTTTGAAATCATCCTTGTTGCTTCGAATATTTCAGGGTTGATGTTTTAAGTGAAGTTTCAGTTTTATTCAGGTGAGAAACTTCAGTTGTAGTGCCAAGAAGTCGTTCAAAACTCTTTTGTCTTTCGTGAGAAATATTTGCATACGCTTTCAATTGATTGCAGAAAAAGACTCACAGACAATACTCATCCTGAAATCTATTAGCGTCTCCTGATCTCCAGATCCCATTCATCTGCCTTCCACCTTGATTTAGTGCTCGCATAATTAACTCCACTGATCTCATAGAGTTCAAAACTGGAGATTATATACCCAGAGATACAATTATCCCCATCATCGTCATAACCAAGCAGGCGCACACCAGAAAACCATGAAACTATGAGGCTGCTTCACTTTGTTCACTGGGACAATGGGACAATGGGACAATGGGTGTGACCTACATGATCACCACCACAAAAATTAGGGGACCAGTTAATCTTAAATCTTGCAGGATCATGAGACGTGGGAAGTAAATAATGGAACGCCAACGTCAACTTCCTTCCATTGACGCTGTGGATGGATTGGAGGGAAGTGGAATGGCAGATGACGAGGAGTCTCCGTAAGTTCACTTTTGCACTCAGCCTCAACGAAAATTGGAAGTTGAGTGAATCTGCTCGTTTCTTCCATTCCTCAGATTGTTGGGGCTACCTTCCGGAGTGGAGAGGCTCGTCGTCTCCTTCCTCTCTTCGTGGAAAGGAGGCCTGAGGAACGTCCTCACGCTGCGCGCCGTCTGCCGCACCACTCGCTCGTGGGTCGACAGCCTCCCCAAATCCCACGCAGACGCGGTCTTCTCCAACGCACAAGTCACAACGAACTCTGATCTCCAATCGCTCGAGTCCTTCAATTCGTCACCACCTCCTTTTGGAGTGACGTCACTCCGCTTGAAGTTACAACCAACGTTCCAATTCTCTCAAGAAGAGGAAGACGAGTGGAGTTCCTTTTGCACCTTCTGGAATCCAAAGCTGGAGTGTCTCGAACTGCAGAGCACCGCCCGCTTCCTCTTCCTCGACAGCCACATTGCGGCACTCATGGACTCCGACAAAATCAACACAATCACAGTGACTGAAGAACTAGAGTGGCGCAATCCGCCACTCCCGCTCCCTTCGTCTTTTGAGAAGGTCTCCGAACTCCGAATTAGAGTCTTCGACTGTGAAGATTTGGGCCGAGCTCAGTTTTTCTCGCTTCTCCAAAGAAACTCCAACCTGAGAGTGTTCACATTCGAAGCTCGAAGCGCTGAAGACTTTGCTGGAGTGGCCAAGTTAGTTGACAGCAAGAAAGACTGCCCTACATTTCAACTGACCCTCACCCTTCCTATTCGCTTAGAGTACAGCCGAGTGTTCTCTCAGTTGGCTACGTCCATTCTCGCCTCCAAGTCGCAAGTTCGACTAAATTTGTGGGGCCTGAAGAATTGGATGCTTCTGCAGGTCGACGTTCGCCCGTTGCTGTCGTTATCTGCGCGTGGTTCCCCACGCAAGACACACTCTCGGCACTCACAAATTGTCCACGGCTGAACGAGGTGGAACACGTTTCCAACCACTCCATAAGCCCTGCCCTCCTGCAATTTCCTCCTTCGTTGGAAAAGTTGAAGGTTTCCGCCGGGTTGCCGTCCTCTGCAAATCTCCCGGAAGCTTTGAAGGAGCTCAGCGTGGGGGGTTACAAGTGCGCCAGCAGCCGCCTTGTAACCTCCTTCCGCAATTTGAATGGACGTTGTCCCGAACTGGAGAAGTTAGATGTCTGGTGGGAATCGCAGGAAGAACGAGACGGAACTCCGGACTTCGAAGGTCCTGCGCCAGCATTCGCAAGTTAGAAATATAAAATAGCAATATTTACAGAATTTGCGTAAGAACAAGTCGATTTGAATGTTCCAAGTGAATAAGCTTTGTGTGTGTTGCAGATTTGCGGAGGCTGAGGTTTATGGGTAAACTTCATAGTGAAGACCTTCAGTGTGTCCGGGTGGGGCTTGCAAATGCCTTTAATTGGCAAAGACTGGAGCTCCACTACATCCAAGTGGGCTTTAACGATTCCCAGCACCGGAAACTTTCTTTGGTACGTTCCACACTGCCGTATGTATGCCGTAAGCATACTTTCAACGTGACCACATTTGATCTCCTGCTTGCTTGTCACACACAGTTGGATGAGGAGATACTCAGGGAGCTCCTCGAAGGACCTTCAGCCACATCTCTGCTTAAGATTGAAATTGATGATGAATCGGTGGCACCGAAGGCATCTCCGATGCTGCAGCAGCTGAAGTCTTTGATTGCTGAGAACTGGGAGAGACGGCTGGAAGCAGAGGGACCTGGAGCCTGGCAACGACACTTCCATTATTTCTGATAACTTGAATGTGGAAAGTTTATGCCCAATTGTGTAATCATATGAGTGCTACAGGGTGTATGCTAAGTTTTATTCATCAATTAAACGTTCCAATTGCATTAATGTTTTGATTAGTTGTGGAATATTAAATTTAAATACAAGGAGACATTAAAGGTCAGTTGAGTTAATTCCGGTTCCGGTTTACTTGCACTGGCCGTGAGAGTAGCCTTCCCACTTGTAGCACATTCCACTGCAACACGTTCCCCAGCTTCCATCCGGTTGGCAGTTTCCTCCAGAACCAATACACTGGAAAATAAAATAGACAGGTTAAGGCTTTCACAATCTTCAAATAATATCAAATTCACTATAAAAAATAGCCTATGATAGTTGATGTAGGCAGAGAGATAATAAATAATTGGCGTAGTATGTTTTCATAAATAAGTTCACCTGTGTCGATAGATTCACCATAACAGCAATGATGACAAGAAGGAAGAAGAATCTCAATTGGGAAATCATTCTTACTGCTTTCAATATTTCAAAGAGTTGAGGTTTCAAGTAAAGTTTTCTTCAAGAAGCTAATAAGCGAAAGGGAATGATGCAACTGCTACGAACAAAGTCACTTTTATATCAAAAATTCGGATCAATAACTGCCTGGAAAATTACTCACCTATTTTGTAGTTCCAAGAATGAAAAGCTGTCGTTCGAAAATTTATTTTATCTTTCGCCAGAAATGTTTGCAATTTTGCATGACCATTTAATTGATGGCAAGAAAAACTTGTTGACAACAATTAACGCGAAATATATTATCATCTCATCATCCTATTTAGCTTCCTTCCACCTTTAATTTATTGCTCTCATCTGTGAACTGCACAGTTGTCCTGTGTCTTTTTATTCACTCCTTCCATTTCATGATTAATTTACATTTTCCAGGAATCTACACAACGTTACCTGACCTGCCTAATTAGACTCACACAACTTAATCACGAAGCCTTGTTTAATTAATTGAAAATTCTAAGTAAAATCTATTTGTTTTCCACCAGTTTTGATCACAGCTATTTGTCACAAAAATATCGTTTCCATTTAATGAGCTGTGTAAATATTTCTGGAAGGGAATATTTTGAGTAATTCGAAGTAAACTCTGACTCATGTATTCCCGTTCACGTTCGTGAGTTATCAGACTGTGAAGTATAAATTCGTCTCATTTCCACCTCAGAAGCATCGCAAGATTCACAACTTCAATTCAGTTTCAAGTTTCTAATCGTTTACAGGAATTTAAATAAGATGTTTTCTTCATTCAATCTCCGAACACTCTTGTTGGCCTTCCTAATGATGGCACTTCTAGTGACAGTCGCACAGGTAATTTTATATCCCTTTGCATTTTTAAGTCTACAAATGGTTATAAACGAGTCTAATAAATGAATTCGAATTCTGCAGGCGTGTGTCAGGTCTGGCGATGTTTGCAAAGCTGATGGAAGTTGGGGAATCTGCTGCAGTGGCCATTGTAGCCAACAAGCTGGTTATCCCTACGGTGCGTGTCGCTAATTGCCATAATTCACGTCAAAAGCGTCTCATCCAAATCACCACCTTCAACTTTTATGATTTCTGTTAATAACTTTTTGTGAATCAAGGTCAACTAAATAAAAAATATGTATTATTGCAAAAATACTGAACTTTATGTTAGACACACATTGTACACCAAAACGAATCCGAAACTCATGCTTAAAAAATGAATCATAATCATCCCAGTTGTCTTTGGGACTTTGATTTTGCATTAACCACAACCTTACCCAACGTTTTACTGAGCTACCCTCTCATCCAAATGAAATCTCAGTAACTGATTGTGATTTGTGACAGTTGTGAGTATCTTCGGTCCAAATAAGAAATATTGAGAATCTAAATCCTTGACTTCCTAAAATCGTTCTAACATGCGGGTTAAACTAACAGTTGGGATTTGAAAATTACACAAATTCAGTCGCATTGACATAATAAGTGTGTAACAACTTGGTTAATTCTAAATTTCTCAAGATAAAGTGAAGTAAAGGTTTATTACTCGAAGATATGAATGTGCTTATCAATTAATCGATTACTAACTGTAAGATGAATGCCCGTTCTACCTTTGGAACTTAATCCCAACCTGCTGTAACATATTTAAGAGGAAAAGGGAGTATTTGGAAGAATTAGCTCATGGTTCAATCAAACACTAATTTCTCCCAGTTGAGACGGCACACGAATTCTACTTCCACGCGATCAATATGCAATCTGCCAAATATTCAGGTTGAAGCTTAAGTCACGGCCGAGGGACGATATAACCTACCAGAAGCCAGAACGTTGAATCAGTTAATTGCTGTTGGTAGTCATACTATAAACTACCCCCGTAATTCCTGAATTCAGGTTTGAATCAATCCTTAAGCGACCATGGCGAGTTTGCAGTCTCAAGCCAAACTAATCGCAATCTTGGAACTGGTACACAATTTCTACTCTAATAAACTGCAATCATTAATTAATCCATCTCGAATTAAGCCTCTCGATTTGTATATTCAAGATCATTTCCGGATGTGCTGTAGTCGGCCTAGTCGCTGCCGGCATTTCCTTCTTCTTCAACAAAACCGAACTTGCGAAGGATGAAGCTAAACTCGAAAAGTATCCTCAGCTTAAGGAATTCGTGGAAAGCTCCGGTAAACCACAAATAAATTTTGCTTACTTAGTTTAATTGCGTTAACTTTAAACTACTCATTGTCTCCGTAGGATTAGAACAATCGATGTATTTCCTCATGCCTGGAATTTACTTACTCATCGAATTGATTCTCGCTGCTATCTTATTCATTGGTGCTTCTGAGGTACTCCGCTAAATAATTAATTAATTAGTGTTCTTAATTAACATCCAATCTATTTACAACAGAACAAACAAGGGCTTCTTAAAACATGGATAACCTTAACAATTGTAATGGGAGGAATCGGATTAATTTTTGCTGGGTTTGGAATCGTAGCCTCAAAGGAGAAACTACTTCCCATAATCTTCACAATAATTGGTAAGAGAATAAGAACCTCTCAATTTTAATCTCTTGCAATAAAATCTCATGCATCATGATTTTATGCACAGGTTACGCATTCACAGGATATTCCGTATTTGTGGGATATTTACTTTCAAACGACACCAAAATTGAAGTCATCTCGTAAATTTAGAAATTCCTCTATTCACTCGCTTCCAAACTAGCGCATTCCAGGATAAATTAACTATTCTACTATTAAAAGTTAAATTTAATTATCTCAGCATTTATTTTATGAGAAACACGTCATGTAAAGCTCACGGGATGAAATAAAAGTATTTAATAAAGTCCCTTAATGCATTAAATTGGTCCGATATTGAGCAGTGAAAACTTCGAAATAAATTGAGTGATGATAAATGTGGAAGGTGTGGGTCAGTGGGAGATTTTCACAGAGACTGAATACCTGCGGAAGGTAGGAAGGTTATTCTTCTTCAGTCTAAAAAACATATTGGTCGGATATTGGGACGATGTTTCACTTTACCCCTCCCCACTTGTTAACCGTGGGAAATTCAAACTTTCCTCTTTCATCGTGTCGGCGATCTGTATGCCGGATTCTTACTCGTCTTTAAATAATTCAACGTCCCGACTTCTTCTCTCCGATTTCGGACATTACGACGCTTCAGAGCTTCGCTAACTGGGAGTGTGCCTCATCTGACCTCTACCCTTCTGTTTGACCAGCCCTTATCACGTAAGTAATTTCCCACTCCGTCTCTCGCTCAAATGTATACTGGGATTTCGAAATCTCATGAATACTTTTATTCTGTGTGTATTTCCAGAGTTCCAATTGACGTGAGGATATTTGCGGGTGGGTGAGGATGCTTTCGAAGAAGGGCGATGGGG
>JAQGAC010001432.1:0-13940 GCA_034696585.1 Isotomurus maculatus | reverse complement strand
GTAGCTAACATGATTCCTGCAATATTGCAAATTAGTAATGCATTATTGACTTTAGAAAAGTAACCACCCAAACGAAGTTGGTGCAAGTGGCTGACAAAAGATTAATGAGGGAAGGAGCGGTTGTAATAATAATTTGAAACTTGGGTAAATACTTCATGGTTATCCGAGTGCAAAGTTAGTATAGCCCCCTGCAAGCTTGCTGCAATATAGGGATCTGATAAATGACACAAAACCTACACATTTTCTCTCCTGCACTCGCATAATAAACAAAACAAACGGAGTTAAACACATGAACCTCTTCTTCGTCTCCCTTTCATTGCAAAAATTAAATGGAATGAACTAATGGCAGTGAGGGAAAGTGGCATAAGAACTAAAGGAGGTTTCCCGATAACAATATGGAACGTGTGGAAGAGCCTCAGTATTATTCAAAGGGCATCGTGTATCATTTACGCCTGTTTGCCTACGTGGAATTCCATTCCGGAAAAGGACAGATTAGTCATTTTCAGCTTGTGTACTCTCAATATGCGATAAACTACAGCGAATAACAATTTGCTCTTTAACGCTCTCAGAAGATACTTTGTGTAGTGAGTAGCAAGCACATTCCACTTTTGATTCCTCTCCTCCAAACACCGTGGAGAAAGGAGCAATAATTGAAAAATAGCTAATGAGTAAACTGGCTTTCCAAGTGGAAAGCGTGAAATACTCTGTTGAATGTATCGACACACACTCAACGGCTCAACCCTCAACTGGATGCGAACTGCACCGAATTTCATAATTGTAGTTTCTGCACTTCGTTAACTATTGAAAATGTGTGCGAGTGCGCTATTTTCTAATTCTCTCTCGTCTCTGAGAGTTTATGGCGTGCATTCCTTATTAACACAAAACATGGTCACTTCAATTCCAGGGGAAATGTGACATTGCATGATTTATGTAATAATATAACTTTAGTACACGTTATGTGAATATATGGCTCACATGTGGTGCTTGCAGGTTATCTAATTGTAAGTGAATATTGCATAGGACTGAGCTTACACGGGGCATTAAGGGAAGTCAGTAATTCTAGAAATCCCAATTAGCCTCATGAAAGCTACACACACCTCATTCCTTTTTGCAATCAACGGTGATAATTTAATTCAGCCGAATTAAAAATGTGAGCGAAGAAGAAGTGTAACACTTGGGCAGTGTTAAGAGACGTGATACACGGAATCCTTAGTCTTATTTTTATGGTCCAACCCGGTGGAAGGAGAAAAAGTCTAGTTGGATAAGAGGACACGCACAGGCAAAGTAAATACGGGATGTTGTAGTAGGTGGGTTTCTTGTAGTGGAATCGTCTGCCTGCCTCTGTGTCCATATATATAAATATATATGTGCTTAGGGTTTATAGGGACACAGGTAGCGATGCGTTTTATGTATATTAACGATTATACTGATTCCTGTAGAGGCAGTAATTATTAAAAACAAATGTGCTGATGAAATGCCAAATGGTTCTTTCCACTTTCCATCGCTGCTACTCAGCTTATTATTACCTGATCACGTTTCGTGTCACTAGAAAATATTTAATCATCACCTTCTCCTAAGGTTTGTTCTAGAATCTATTGTCTAAAAATCTACCGCAGTAATTAAGATAACGAACGGAAAAGCAATGAATGAAAGAAAACATGAAAATGTGACGAAGGTTTCTGGAAACAAAGCAACCCTGCATGGCGCAAAGGGAATTCTCTTCCACTGCACTTGATAAATTGCATGAAAAGACGAAAACTACGAAACTACGAAACTACTACTACAATCATCATCATCACCATTCACCAGTCTAGTAGATCAGTACGAGTGTGTCTAGGGGTACCGGTTGCCGGTTGCTTGCAATGCTCTATTATAGTTTTGGTGCGTGTGTGTGTGAATGTGAATTAAACAATACATTCAACGGAGGAGGCTCTTTTTAGACATATCAGCAGTCTATAAAAATGTGTTTTAGTTATGCTTGTTTATATGAATTGCAGTTTGCAGTGTCCTTCCGCTGCAAGTTATTGGGGAGAAGGAATTCTTTTTTAACCTGTGTATCTGTTGTTATTAGTAAAACGCAGGCCTTAATATAAAACAGCTTGTTAATCTGTGGACAATAATTTTGCATTTGGAAGCAGCAGTCATCAGGAGGATAATTACGAAGGTAAAGTCAACAGTGAAGTGGATAAACTAAAGAAGTGATGAGTTCAAACGGAAGATATTAAAACAGATATCATAATGAGAATCAATAATTATCTCCAAGACCAGTTCTAGCGGCTTCTCTTTCATACAATTAGAATAAATTTGCCTGATTTGATTGACAGGCGAGTGGTCATTCATCTTTGCCTTTTCTTGTTGCTTTAATCCTATTTCAACTGTGTGAATACTTACTTCTTGATTCGCATGTATCAGTTCGAGTTGTGCATTCACCTTCTCTCGTTCATTTGCACAAAGCACAGAGTTTATAATATTATTCAGATTAACAATGACCAACTGACGACAACTTCATTTGAGTTTTATTTTTATATTTTATTCAGTCTTTACTCTCTTTACTGTTTGAATCCTAGGATTTAATTCATTGGTTCTTTTCATACTTTTTTCGGTAATGGTATTATATAAAAAATATAGGTAAATAAATTGTAATTTATAGTTTACGGTGTTTTTTGTTGTAGATTAGATTTATTTCTGTTACCGATTGGGACATCATTGAGAGAATCTGGGATGTCATTTAAGAGCTTTGCAAATATACTTATGCTTGAAGACTAGACGATAAAAATCAGTCGAATTTCGTAATTGAATGTGTCATGGAATGATGACAGGCTGAGCTTTCAATTTCATTGGTTATAATGTTAGCGATGCCTACGAATAACGAACTGATTGCCTGGTGAGATTGCTTTATACTCTTCACAAAATGCAATCTTGTTTATATCTGCTGCATAGCATTATTTATCGCTGTCCTAATCAAATGTTTAGTAAGGCTTAGCACAATGCAGACTTGTCAACTATAATAGCCTTTTAGTGTTTTAACCACAAGAGTTGAGAAGGTACACACACACACACATTTAACAATAATTAAGGAGAGTGTGACGCTGTATTATTCTTTTTGACGAACACTCTGGTCTATTGTCTTTATTCACTTAATTGTGATTGTGTTTCGACTTTTAGCTTCATGAGGACGCATTGAACGTTGTTATCATGCAATCTCAGACAGTATCTACCTTAGAAATGGAGAATGACTACGTGCGAGCCTGTTAGTTGCAGTTTTGTGTCAAACATGCACAATAGACTGGAGTTGTATTATGATTAAAGGTTCCTCACAGTTCATTATTAATGAATAGAGCACAAGTAAAGCTAACACACGCCTACTAATCAACACCCTCACATCGGTCTTTAGTATCTCTCTCTCTCCCGTTCCACTCATTTATCAGCAGTGGTCGATGATGATGAGTTCTTCAAACCCCTTCATTCCCATTTTAATAGTTCAACAGATTATTTTACTTTAATATGGAACTTTAAAACAATTTAGCTATATTATCTCTATGCTCATATCAAACCACGAATTTCGTGCTCGGTCACAAAAGATTGCGATAATTATCGTGGGCCCTATCATTTTCCCCGAGCAACTTCATTTTAATCGACAGGTTCTGTGCAAAGTCGATCAATTAAGAAATGTCTCGATGTCCAAGCACTTGTTCTCCTAAGGAAATGATAGACTGTTTGACGTCAAAATTCATGGTATCTAGATTTCGAATCCACCCAAATAATGTTTGATAATTTGATAATCCATTTTACCCATTTATGCAATTTTGCACTATAGGTGTTTTTGCATACGTGTTTTCCTATGCATAATAGAACCGTGCTAATATTATGAAAGGTGAATTCAGTTGAATAAAATAATCATGTAAGAGTGGCGCAGAATTTAAGTTAAAGTTTAAACTGATTGTGAGCAAGCTAAATAAGTTACACTTGAATGTTAAAACGCAGAAGTAGTTATTAAAATTTCAGAAAATTCACTCTGTCTGCGTATAGTGATTTGGAGAGGAGGAGTGACAAGGAGAGTTAGCGATTCTGGTTTTAGGAAAAATAGATGTTTTTCATCCAAGTAATTTGGATTTATTATTGGCTTACGACACATAAAAGACAAATTAATGGATGAGTTCACATAAATGGAGAATAGGAATAAAGGGAGAATGGTGGGATCAATAATGAAAAGGAAGGCGTGGAAAGAATACACATGGATTATATTAATGCTGGTGGATATCCACACTTCACACAACTTGGTTCATTCCATCCGATTAAGTATGAGTATGATCAGAGAAGAACCAACGAGGTAGAAAAAGTCAATATTGGGATAAACGGTTTCTCGTAAAGCCAAATGGTTTGGGATATATAAATTCCAATTGTAATTGGAATTCGGGAGAGGAGATCGTTGGGAGCTGAGAAGGCAGCCAATATCGCGGCAGTATCTGCGAAGGTCTCTCCCATTCAAAGAGAAATGAAGTGTGCTCCAAAATAATGTCTTATACTCGAGTAAAGACTACAGCCATTTCCTTTGAACATCAAGAGACTCGAGTTTCCTTTAGGAGAACTCTCTTGTAAGTGGTAATGTCATGGGAGGGTGGTGCATACAAAGGTGTCCTTTCACGGAGTCTGCTGCTGGATTATGTGTATTATGTCTAAAACTATTATTGCTTCCCGGTCATGATAACATGAAAGCTTATAGGACGAGTCTACTCCAGGCTGAAAGCAGTCAGGGTTCTTTAGTGACAAATGATTTCTGGAGACAATTTTAGACACTCCACTAAGCAATGAAAATGTACTGCCAGCTAAGAGACACGCGGATAATCTACTTCTCCTCTCCTTCCCCGACATCCTTTTAAAGCCAACCACGTCCGAGACTCCACACACAGCCACACAGCCACTACGGGTGAATTGACACTTTCCTTCGTACAATAAATTCAAATCATAGGATTTTAAGTCAAATGCAAACGAGCTGAATAATCTAACACGCTCTGTCTGGGCTCTCATCCTTCCTCACTATTGCTTCTCTCTATCAAATAAAGTGAAGGGAAGAAAGTGCACACACACTAACATCTGTGTGGAAATCTTCTATTTATAGTCTAATTTTAGACTTTATACGAGAAATCAATATCACTGCCATATAGATATTATTCTACAGATTAAACATGCGGAGAGATGACAAGAACGGCTTTGAAAATATTAAGGACCGCTAATTAGGCTCGAATCCACCCTTGGATGGGCAGTAAAGGAAAGATGCGGAGTGAAAATGTAAACGAAAGGATAAGTAGGTTGTGTGTTCATCCCGTGTGACCATGTGGAATTGTGTGTGGACGTGAATAACTGACTCTTGTAGACGAGCTAATGAGTTTCTTAAAATGGAAAATGGTTTATTATGTGTTCTTTAATGAAGTGGCTACAAGTAGGTACTTCTTCGTACTTCATCCATAAGAACTGTCTCCTTCCGAAATAGGAAGATTATTTACCCACGCAAAATTGGCTACTTTCGCTCATATTAATGTCAGACGACAGACGTATAAGGCGTCAAAAGCCTTATTGTGTACTCAAATTACTGGTGAGTACAATTGTGAATGGTGCAGTGTGATTCTCGTCTCAAGGGTGGTTCAATTCAATTAAGAGGCTTTTGTGTGTGTGTGTGTACGGAGGACGGGATTCATATTTTCACCGCAGAAGTTGAGATAAATTTAACGAAATGGAGAGGAAAGTTTGGAGGAAATAAGAAATTACGTTGACAAGGAGAACAAGACAATCTGTCAGCATTACGTAGTTAAGTCTACAATGTGAGATTTCATGGAACGGTTCGCAGTAGCGCACTTGGAAATTCCACAGTGATCAGTTTGTGAGCCAAATCCTCCTCCAACTTGGAAATAGCTCGACTTGATGTGTAACTAAGTTGTCAGTAGTGAGAGAAAGTGTCTCGTGCATTAGAGATGAGACATGGAGATAGGTCGGCTAGTCAAAGAAGCTTCTACAATAATATAGTTCATTCTCTTCATAATTAGTTTTTGTCTCAATCTAAGTCCGACAGAACTCAGATCCCGGCCCACCCCTTTCCCTCATTTTGGCCTACCTAACTCTTCTTATCTTGAGAGTATGTCACTCGGGGCCCGAGTTCGTATGGATAGGAAGAAGAATCAGCGGATGGCAGTTTGTGAACAAGAATCTCTACCCGAAGTGGTGTGGTTGACAGTTGAAGGAACGGAAACGATCCCCAAAAGTAAAAGATTCCCGTCAACATGTTCATGTTAATCGCTTGAAATGTTAACTCACAACAGCTGCGCTTCAATTATCTGTCATCAAAACTATTTGCCGTCTCCAAAGGAAAACTTTAATGAGCCTTATTCTAAATACACACTAATTTGACGAAGTTTACGTCCCCGGCGCCCGTTTAATTCCCATTACCCACACTTGAGATTGCATGTGCCTCAACACTTGTCCAGCCTTTTCACACTAAACTTTGGATTTTGGTCGTATTTGAAATCTCACGGCAAGTCACCAGAAGGGACAGGAAGTTAATCTGTGTAATAAAGCGGACACACACACACACATACACAAGTTACAAGGAAAGTCGTTAAACATTAAGTGACTTCATATACTTCTTTTTAGGTAGAGGGAGATGCATTAAAGGTCATATCGCATTAAACACATATTTTTTTCTCAGCTCTCTCCGTAGTAATAAAAATCCTGGGGATGGATAAAAATTTCCCTACCACACAAACTGCAGAGCTGCCCTTAGGAAAGCGTTCTTTCTTTTCGAGAAAGTTTTACGACTGTGAGTAGACAATCAATCAGTTAAGGAAAATTATACTGGGAATAGTTAGCCTCATGTCAACTTGTATAAAGTGATAAATTGGCACATGCCGATGGTATATTGTGCCTGTTCAGAGAAAAAATCACCTGGTCGACCCCCTTCCTCGACAAGAAACCAAATGCGGTATTGTCGGAGAAATGATACTTCCTTTTTATACACGCAAATGTTGATTGAACGAGAAAGTATCCGTAAATCTGTACTTACTCCAATCTGAAGGCTGGAGTAAAAGGAGAGAGGGCAAAAGGAAACCTCGGCTGTCACAAGCGATTTACACTCTCTGACTACTGACATTTCCCCAGTCCATTAAATATTCCTCGAGAACTCTATATACCAGCAATAATGTACTTTTCTTTCAGTCAAATTAGTTCGTCCGTACGAACCACCACAACCTACGAAGCCTACCTACCTGGTGGTTAGGGTCAAATCCATGTGAAAATCGAGTTTCTCAATTCCTGGCAACAATAGTTTATGAGTCTCACCACCGACGCTATCAAAAGGTTGAGGCTAACGAGTGAATGTACTATAACTCCGGTTATGGTTATTAATTACATTTATCAATCAAGAAGAGAAAACTGTGCGGTGGTCTACTGATCAGCTAAGCTGTTATGACCTAATCAGTACATTTGCATGGCTAATTACAACAGTTCTATTTTTTACTACTTTAGTTTTATAGCGTTGAATCTTAATGAGTTGGTTCATTGTACTCTTTGCTAATTAATGCCCACGCACCTTTCACTTTCGAAAGTATTTTACTTATTACGCCTAAGAGGAGGAGAGGCTTTGGACAACACACACACTTAATATTCACTGTGAGGTGATCTTCACGAGTCTTTGGTTAAAAGCACAGTTAATCGTGTAGGAAATATGATGCAAGTTTAGAAGTAGACTCAGAATTAAGTGTGTGCACGAGGGTTAAAATGTGGTTCATTCGATTTCTACATGATTCACATTGTGTAGACTACGGAAACAGAATTGCCTCGTGAAAAATACTCTCCTGTCAATATCGTCATGAAAGACTGCACTAATTTAATTACAGAACAAAGACACACAGACCTTTCGTAGATATACACATGTGAGGTTCACCACAGACTAGAGACACACAGCCTAATCCCACCCAACAGAGTTTTTAGTATAAATATTGGTATGCTCGTGTTGGCCTTCATTTCTATAGGGAAACCCAACAACTTAATTAAACGTGTGTGTGTGTGATATAATTATAACAGCTTCATTCATCTGGGGAGAACACACGTTCAGCATTACACGCATTCACGATTGAATGAAATAATTCTAATGAAGAACTCACCGGACATCAAACTTTGTGTCTATTGTATCACTATGTCTACTTATTAATGAAACATCTACAACCGAGTCTCTCGTTCGTGATGATAAATTAAATTAGTTTGCATGTTTGTTTAATTGTTTTTTGTGGTCAGCGATATAAATGATGTATGTTCATGCATAGAGGTAGAAATTTTTAATCGCTCGCTCTTCTACAATCTTAGTAAACGAAATGCCAGATGTATTGATGAGTTTCACCCAATTTTTTATTCACCCCTTCAATATGTACTATCACGCAGTGTAGGCAGTCAGTCGCTAATTTAATCAAAAGTTTAATCCAAACAACTGTATCATCATCAGTTGTGGGTTCAACTACATTTTTAGTTCGGGTTTTTCTCAGCTGTTGCTCAACATCTTCATTCTAAGCACGATTATTGTTCGTATTATTAAGTTGTGCAGATTGTTACACTTGGAGTACAATTTAATTATTGGTTTGTGTGGGTCTCTGTCCGTAAAGGCAAAATGTTGGGAGTAGACTAAAGGTTAATAGGGATTTTCATCTAAATCTATGAAATCTACGAAGTTCGGGTGAAATTAGAACCGATGCTGGAGATGTTAAAGTGAACATACCTTCTCTTTCGTGATGACCATTGAGACCTTCGAAGGTTTTAGATGTCATTTGAAATAACGCATCTAAAGGAGAGGAATCGGATGAGTTTCTTCTTCCATTTGATTTACTTTGAGGATCCCACGGACGAACTATTCTTTGTTGAGTCATTGCAGAGTTACTTTCAGCATTGCGTCCAGATTCTTTGGTAGCACTTTTGCTGCCTCCAACTGCCTTATGACTTAGAATATCTGTGATGGAGAAGGACTTAACACCTGATGGTCCACCGTTTCCAGGAGATTCCACCTGTAATTAATCAAGTTTCCGAAATTGTAAAAACTGTTGCGTGACTTTAGGAAAACGCGGATTTTTTATTTAAAATATTGAAGCCAAGCTCTTTCATAAAGTACGTTAGCATCTTTTTATCTGATGAACTTGAAGCAAAGTTCCATGACACTGAGTGTGAGTGAGTGTTGGAAAGTAAAAAAACCCATATTGTACTTTTAAACTGTGAATAGTAAAATTGTTCATCTCACAAGGAGATAAAATTGAATTGAAATTATTAACGGATTAAGGCAGAGCGAAGAGGGTGCTCGTAAACTGAGAGTGCAGGTTGAGATAAGTATCATTCTATTAATAGCCCTTCTAAAGTGCTTTCTGATGGCAGCAGTGGTTTGAAAAGAGTGGAAATAAAGATGTACATAATTCCACGGTTGTTGGCACCTCATAATTCTAGTCTTTTGAATTATTTCTTCCAAATGGATACTTTTCAATCCATCCCCGTGTGCTCTTTACTCATCTTCACACAGAAGAATTGTCACTTCACGCTATGAAACCTACTAATCGCCATTGTTATCTTTTCACTTAACCACCTCGCAGTCACCCAGTTGAGAAGGAGTGAGAAAAACACTCCATAGTATATTTAATGGAAACTGCACGATTTACGGGGAAAGAACTCGAATTGCAAATGACAACTGCTCACCTTAAGCATCCTCAGTTTCTTGAGTGGTCTGAAGTATTCGTCTTCGGAGCAACAATCATCCATATTAGTACGCGAAAGGGTATCAGGTGAGGTTAAAGATGGAGACGGACTTCCACCCACGCTGATTAAGTCGTCTGATGATAATTCGTCATCCTGACTGATGGGTGTCAAGGGATCTTTGGTGGACTTGTTGTGAGTGTTGAGGCCACCCCCATCACAGCTACTGACATTCGAGATGGGGGATTTTGATTCCACTCGGTCACTCCCTGCCGACTCAGGGTCCATTTTTACTTCACACATTTGTTCAGCAGGGAACTTTTCTCCACCACTTTCTCCGATTATTGTGAACGCCAGCGTTGTGGAATACTTAAGAGCACCAGAGCTCCGTCCGTCCTCACTTCCAAAATAGTAACCTATTTTGTGATGCATAAAGTTATCCTGTCACTGACAACGTCTCACAGGTCTAAACACAACTCACTTCCTTCGACTCTAACATGAGAGAGAGAGAGAGTCTCACACTTACTATTATACTGTCAATTTATCCTCGACAAAAATATCTATCCATTTATTTCTAGTGTTGACTTGAGACCAAATGTGCAAACTCCCAAACGGGTAATTAACAAATACCCCGAATTATCGAGTTGTGGGATGGATAATTAACGCTTCAAATTTTTCTCGGTCTCTTCAGGCTGCCAAAGATAAAACGAAGACATTCACAGTTCAAATAGATTTGATGATGGGAATCTTCTCTGGCCACTCTGAGTCTGAACTCCTTAATTCGTTACCCTTACAAGAGTAGGCGGAGTTGGAATAATAGACCAAGTTGACTGAGAAATGACATTTATATTTCATTAAAAGGTTCACAATTTCCTCATGAATTTTAACTAAGGGAGGAGTTTCAGTGATGATGGTGGATTGCCTGTTATTAAGTGTAAATATTGAATTCAATGTTCACAACTCCAAACTCTCCTTCTCTCCTAAAACTGGTGTGTATTGAATAATGCGTATAACTTGAAGAAGTAAAATGAGAGTTCTCTGTGTCTGTCGTCTGTGTACAACACTTAATTATTTAAAATACACGGTTATCTGATCAGAGTTTTCAATAGTCACTTTCCGCTTGAATGACACAAACTATATGAGAGGTTGGTTATATTCTTCCTCCCTAATGAATCCTCCTGATATGTCCATGCGTGTGTGACTACCAGTAAATTACAAGTAGTTTTGTAGTTTGAGTATCACTTTCAACTTTTCATTTTTAGATTTTTTCCGTTCCATAGGAAATAGGGTTATCTTCCGAGGATCCCAGCAATCCGTTTTTTAATCTTTTAAATTGATAGTCTCGGGTGGCTGTGCTTCGGCAGTGATCACAATCGACAATGGCCTTTGATTAGTTCGAAAGGTCTAGCGGTAGAAGTGATGTTGAGTTTTGCATTTAGCAAAGTCATGTCACGTTTGACTCTCCCTTTTTCTTTTGTCACCAAAAGTGTTCTACCTCATTGACTCTGGGGTGGATGTGTAATTACAAGACAACCGAGGACTTTGCTTTGCTGCACCACCAACTTCTCACCCACAGGTCGATTAATGTCTCAAGGAAAAAATCTGATCTTGATTGACTCGCCAAGATTTCGGTTCACCACACCAACCGCTAATAATTGCACACGAATTCAATTCCCCAGAAATGACTTCACAAAACTTTTTCTCCCCAACTATGTTTGTTTCTTTACACAGAGGTGATTATTTTTCACGCAAAAATGTGTTAGAGTAGTCTGTGTAGATTGTGAAGAATCTTGTGTTGTACTTGAGTGTGCGGCTTTTCGGCTCAATTGATAAATTTCCTAATTTAACTCTTTCCGAGATTGACGAATGCGGGAAATGACTTGACACTAATGTGGATTAAAATGAGGCTTCCCACAAACAAACACACACACTCACACACTCGAGTGTTTTGCACCTCAGTAAATTGAATTTGGAGATGACAAGTGAATTTGTCGGATGTGAGATATCCACCCTGTGGAGACTTTTGGAGGTGGTTGTGTTCTGGAGGAGGCTGAGAGATTTGTCAATGATTGATTTTTCGTCACCACCGTTGGATTGGAACTGACAAGTTGATGTACAAGGATCGAGGGTTTTTGATACAGTGGAGAAATAAGTTACAGTTTAATTAGAGTTGTTGATACTTGTCTGACGGATGGTTAGGAATGAAACTGACAGTCTTGTGTGATATTATACGGGTGGAGGTACTCCCGACGGTCTACCACTACTGCTGAGAACACGATCAAGAACTGTAGTAGACTGTGTGTTAGTAGCAGGAGAGGTAGTAGGCAGTCAAGGTGGGGAGAAGTTTACACGTGTGAGAGTATTGGAGTCAAGAACGGGTTCTTCACACTGGGAACATTAAGTCGGTGGGTCTCCTGCCATTGGAGGAGGTCCTTAGTCAGCAAGGTGTCTTCGTTACCAAAATGTTGCGACTTACCATCACTCCACCGAGATCATCTCAGACAACTCTCTCTGCGTTCTATTCCTGGAAGAATAAACCGAGGAAACTCGTCTCTGTCTCTCTCCTGTCTCACTCTGCATACTGTGTACTTCCGGGAGATTTCTCGGGAATGTCTCAGGTTCGCTGGATGCCCTGGATGTGTTTAAGTGCCGAAGACTTAATGAGTAGAAGGAAGCCTTAGACCCTGTGGGAAGACTAGGTTGGTGTTTTGAGGGACTGGGGTTTTTGAAAGCCGCCTCACCACGAGGGAAGGAAGGAGGTTGACGGGGTTTTGGGTTCGGAGCTCGTTTGGGCTGAGGGAATGTTTGACAGGTCAATTTGGGGAGATGGGGCCGCCCTCGTTCGAGTCGGGCGGAGTCAGGCGGCAGCATTGGCTGGCAGCCTTTTCAGCCTCACCTCATCATCACAACCACTTTAGATTGATCTTCTCCTCACAAACCAACCTCATTAGTGTCTATTTAGTGTTTTTGTCCTTTTCGGATCCGTTTGGGTGGCCCACAGCCCGATTTCTTGGGTGGCCAATATATTTTATTCATATTTTCCACATCATATTAATATACCCCTAGTCTTCATCATAATTTTCAACGTAGCAATCATCCACGTTACTCAGTTACCTCCTGCATTCCATAATCATCTCATCCCCTCAATTCAAGGCTAAAGCTAATCTGTCTACCAAATTAATAACACCTTGTCCCACCATTACCGTCACCAGTATTTTACATTTTAACTTGCATTCAACCCTTAATGGCCAATCTTCGAGAGAGTCGCCGTAGGCAAATGGAGTTTTTAATTCTTAACTTCTCTGTCAAATGAAACTGGCCGGAATACGAGCCACCCACTTCTTCGATCATTCCATCGTCTTCTGGCTTAATGCTCACTTGTCTCTCTCTCGATATCTCCTTAATTATGGTTATAATAATGAGCCTCACAGTCTTATTCTTCCATCAGACTGGGTGTCTCGTCCTCTTGGTGACATTCCAGCAATTAAGCACCCATAAACACTGTCAATGCGAATGTTATAATTACGTCTAAAGCCCATCTCGCTCATTACTTTTCTAGTTTCAGTCTATTGAAAGCTCTACAGTTTTCTTCATGAGGTTTTCTCTCACATCAGTTTTGACTTTCGAGTCGAGACTCAAGTTATAAAAAGAAATGGGAAACATTCCAATATGAGACACAAAGAGAATTCGTGTCATTTAAAATGTTGCTAATTAGATTGAATGAGTTTATGGTTCATGTGACGCTATGAGAGGATCAATTTGCAGTGAGAAATTATTTCTTCAACGAGACTTTTGGGTAATCAAGTTAATTCCACAAGAGTTTGGAATGATTGAGGTGTATGAGACAGTGTGAGAGAGAGAGAAGGAAGGATGCGTAAATACGTACTAATATCACTAATATGCGTGTTCAGTGATAATGGACCCTTAAATAATGTAAATGCAGCCAGGTATGAATCCCCAAGTCATGAAATCGTGGTGAACGAACACCCAGGCCAGGATTTTCTTACGTGGTTGCATTCTATAATAAGGCGTGTACTGAGAGAAGAGACTCATTTGTGTTAGGAGGATGATGAAAGAGTGAATGTCATATTTAACATGTTAATCTCATCTGATTACGTGTCGTACAAGAGTATATTTATCACATTCAGTTCGAGCATTTCTTGTGTGTTCCGTCCTTTGAAAGGAATAATATATTTGTAGACGTATATGAAGTTGTTAGTGTGGGA
>JAQGAC010001431.1:0-13950 GCA_034696585.1 Isotomurus maculatus | reverse complement strand
CGAAATTAAGATTTAAACTGCGTCAAATCAAAACGCCACAGAGCTAGATCAAAAACTGATTCCCAATCCCTATGAGAGAATATTATTTGGAAGAGTAAAAATTGCGTGCACAACCTTGCAGGTATTTGCTTCCGAGGAATAAGCGTGTAGAAAGTGTTGTCCTTTCGGTCAGTCCGTAAGTGTGGAGGAACATGATACCCGTATCAATCAGAAAGGTAGGTAGGAGCATCTGTTGTAATGATAGAAGGGAGACGGCTATCGAAAGTAGTAATCGGTAAAATAAATCCCGAGACTCCTTCTGGAATTACCGATGAGAGGACAGAAGAGGAGAGTGGGATATCCAGTACAATTAAGCGAGGAAGGAATTCCTTTGAAATGGTCACGCGAACAGTCACACGACACACAACTTCCATTCATCCTGATCAGTATGCAGACTCACAGTGTATTTCAGTACGGAGGTTACAACAATCATTTCATTCGGTATTGTTCCCCTCTTCCAAACTTCTGATTCACTATCTACCTTTTCATCCTACGGGGAATCTCAGCCTGTGCAGAGGACTCCATTGTCCCGAATTTCTATGCATCCCAATCCGCATTCAACTGACTTATGACGAATTCGCTTTTTATTCCCAAAGTCAGTCAGAGACAATCACATCAGATATCCCTTAATGATTCCAGTTGGCTCCATGTTACGCGTTACGCTCGAAGGGTAACCCATTGACCTGCTGTAGCAGCCATACAGACACCCTTCAATAAACCAAACACACTCTCGCATCTAAATCCGAGATACTCCATCGAAGATCAAACCACGAGAGAGCAAACAACATCCACACACGTATTTGTCAGTAAATACTTAAGCACAAGCGTGCATGCCTAAGGATCGGGAAATCACCCTATGGTCAGCATAATGATATTTTGAATAAGTGTGTCTCTCTGTTCCAAATATGTAATCTGTAACGTAAGATCTGTAATTTGGACATCAACATCTTCTCATCATCAGAGGAGCTCTTTTAAGGGTTCACATGGAAGAAGCCTTTCAGCATGAGTAATTTTTAAAAATGCGGCCAGGACTCGCGATTGAATCTGAGCCTTAGAAATCAGAGGGAAAAGCCGTAAAAGTAAGAGTGCGTGGATGGGAGTGTTATCGGAGGTACTTGATCAAAGTATAGGGAAAGAGGGGGAGGAAGCCCTTAACAGATTACCAACAGACAAATATACATCTCCACCGTCTACCGTCCTATTCCTATCCATCCATCCATCGGCTTGCGTCCAAAAGAATAAACTCCACTATACCATGCATTCTAATTTAAATTTTAAAAAGCCTTCGTATATGAGCAAAGCACGCTTATCCAGGATAAAAAATCACAAATAAAAACATGAATAACCTTCTGTTTGCCCGCTTAATAATGTCTGGAGTCTACTCCATCATTCTGGACACGCATACATTATATAACAGAATACTGATGCTTTACACTCTCTCGCATTTGGTACAACTGCACTCTCATCTCTCTGTCTCTCATTACTGTAAAAGATGAAACTGGATCAAAATGTTTTCGTAGTTGTTGTTGTTCCATTACGGGATCTTTTAATCCACTTCTCCCATCGTCATGCAATAATAAGAGGAGGTTTATTTTCAAACTAGTTCGTCCTCTAAAAACTTCTAACTGCTTTTTATCCCGTGTGGATTACACGTACACACACACACAGTTTTCCTACGCACAGTCATTGCCATTGATTTCGCGTACATCTCTCGTCCAGTCCAGTTTTACATTTCGAGATTAATCACGAGAGCATGTGGTCAACTTTACCAATTTAATTCTCACATGGACATTTAAGCCTAACCACCCTGTCCTATTTACCTTTGATTAAGCTACACATGACTTTTTGTACTTTGCAACGATTGACTTATTGTCAGCTGCCAGGTAAATAAGTGGTCAATAATTTGTGTTTTTTGTACTTGCTCCATCACTCGCATAATGTGAAGTCATTGTCATTATACATCTGTAGCATCAAACCAAGTTCTCGTCCACAGAAGAAGAAATAAATAAAGTAATTATAAACAGAATTTGTTTATAAATACTGCATATTGGATTTGACTGGTTGGATATTATTTAAAACAGATGAGTATCAGTGTGACAATAAAATTCTTGTTAAGATTTAAAGCTTTATTCCACGGTATTTCATTTGGGATTTAAGTAGGTGGGTATTGTCTTAATTCTTCAGCACAACAGGAGATTCCAATAATCTGGTGTGTGTGTCACTAGGCAAATTATATGCATACCCAAAAATCCAACTACTTCTTTGAGTTCGATAAAGAAGTCATGAGAATTCGTCTCTCTACCTTCTCCACATGTCTTGTGCTCGATTGAGCAATTTCTCAAGTCAATCTTGAAGAGTTCTGCTGTTCTAAATTAAACCCTCCAAGGAGGTCCTTAATTCGTATGAGTTGATTAATCTTGTTGAATTGGGGTATTATGAGTGCTAATTGAACTGAACGTAATTTAGGTTAGTGAACAACCTCATATGAAATCTGTTGGCTTCCTATTCGTAATTAGTTCATTGAAAAGAACACTCTGAAAATTAGTATGCCAGACGAATCCCAATCTTATGTAGAATACAGGCTTTTCTCTTGATTGAAAGGAAAGTTGTTAGGATTCCTAGAGGGATCCTTTGTCCCTATGCATTTTTACGGTGTGCGTCTCTCTCAATTGTAAACCAAAAGACCTACACAGACCCGAACTAAAGTATACAGATGAGATTTGCCAGGCCAGTAGACAATAATCCGGGACTCTTACGGTGAATATTTAAACAGCATTTTATTCGGTAAGAGTCCACACACATTTTAGGATCATACAAATGTCCCATTGACTGGCATTCTTGTGTAAAAATGAAGCACAGAACTACACACAGCAGTAGTGGTGATTATATAGGTTCCCTGTGAATGCACTGCTATTTCATTACGATGATTATTATTTTGATGACGATTCAAAATTGTGAAGCACATGCTTGGAATACACATTTAGGAGGCATTAACCACCACCAGTCCCACTGCCAACCTACGAACACATCCACTTCTGCTATTTCTGGTGGTTGTCCCTTGCGAAGGTGCACACACACACATGAGGATTAGTCATTCGAATTAACAGTTGCGTGCTTGCTTGCTTAGGCATCTTTCGAACCCGCTTTTTCACCCCCCTTCTTACGCATTATCCTTGTGCTTTACCCTTACCCACTTTTATTCATCCAAATCTAAAGTTCACTCGGCATACAATCATGTGCAGGCATGGATGTAATTACAACGACCCCTTAAAGTCTCACAGTGCCATACTGGCTTCCTTCCTCAACTTCCAACTTCCGAATTTTCTACGTAAGCCTCATCCTTCATATGTCACATGGCTGGTTTCTCTTCCGGACACTACACATTAAGTACCAAGTTCAATACCAGCCTAACAACTCTGACTGTGTATGCCTTACCTTAATTTCGTTTGCTTCATTACATTCTCAACAACCTTAGAAGAAGGTGCATTAATAATTAAGTCACAAATTGGTTTGCCCAGTGAGAGAACTACAGATTCAAGGTACAAGTACTCTCCTTCATATTCACGAAGAGAGTATTTGCCACTTCTTTCCTATTTACTATTTACCTGGCTTTTACTTTGGCTTCTCTAATGATTTGTAATCGAAGTGAGTAATTCTTTGATGAGGTTTATTTACTCTTGTTAGTTTCGAAATGCCTACGATTCTATTGGAAAGTAAATGGGAGTAAACACGATGGAATTCCCTTTAAGGATTCTAAGAATAATCAAGTGCAAACAAAGTAGAGGAGAGATATTGTTCGGATAAGCATATGTTGGATAATATGCATAAATAGTAAATTCCTATTATTCTGAGGTATTGGCTGAAGGGTTTTCGCTGTAGTGGAGGTATGTGGTGCTGTGCATGCAGGAGTGTACATTTATTCATTATTTTCACCCTCTTTCACTGGAGAACCCGGTGCGGGAATGATGATAGGGTAGGACAATATGTCCTTACTGCCCCGAGCACAATAGCATCACACCCGGATGGATTGTGAGCGCAGCTTTATACTTCCCATTGAGGTGGATGCATGAAGAGATAAATGTACGAGGAAGCAAAGTTGAATTCGAAAAAAACATGAACCATATGGACACTAGTGAAAATAAAAACACCGGTTTGGTAGTTTCTAACGGGTAGCTGCCGAAAAGTGTTAGAACAACTGGGTCATTTCGTTCCTGTCGGGGCTGCAATCTGCACACAATTCCAATTGCACAAGAGGCTCTCTGGATAAACCCGAGTTTTGTGTAATTTGTGAATCATTTCTTCTGCACAGAAATGTCTCAGAAATTTGTATCGTCGCAGTATCTTCCGGGAATCAATTCTGGACCGTTACTTCTAACCACAAACAACATTCTGCAGCCCAAGAGATTAAATACAAACATCTCGGGCGGCCCTAATTCCTCTCCGATTGACGGGGGTTGTAGAAGAATCCTCGGCTCTAAAGGTCAGATTTGCGCCAGTCCTAATGGAATAAGCCACCTCAGCAACCAACAACTGACGAATCTGCTGTCCCGAAGTGGCCTTCCTTTGGGGGAATCTTGCCACCAGAATATCAACCTCGCAGTGGGCTCCTCAGTTCCATCGACTCCAGTTTCATCGGGAATTGGAAATGTTGTCTCAAAATCAGCTCCAAGCAGAAAGCAGCCCAATACGATGGCAAAAAGAAATGCTCGCGAAAGGAATCGAGTTAAACAGGTTTGTTTTAGTTTTAGACTTTTCATCCTTCCAACTTCCAGCAGAAGTTGCGCATATCATAGCGTTGCCTGTAGATAACCTTGTGAGCCAGTAACACTGCCACGTTCAAGTCTCAAATGGGTAGAGATCTCTGTGAATGAATTGTGAATGAGGTGAATCGTCTTGAAGTGTCCAAGTTCAAAGTATACAGCCCTTTAAAGTATCTTTTACTTGAAGTGTCTCTTGAAAAGAACTCTGCATCTCTCATAGTCATCGTAGAGGTAGGTCATCAGTTTCACAGAAGAAGAGCAGAAATCTCAAGTAGCCAAACTTTGTTCAGATGGAAACTACACAATGAGACTTCGTCTGGGAAGTCTTTGAGGTTGGCAAGCAAAAAGGCTCGGCTGAGTACCCGTGCCCTTTCTTTTAAGTCACTCCATTATTCAAGGGAATATTATGGACCCATCCATCTCAGTCTTAGCTTCAGTCGAGTTCATCATTCTTTATCTCAATGAATGAACCTGAACTTTTTAAACTGACCTATTCTTACTCCTCATTGTCGACCGTGTTACAAAGTTACTTTTTCCTTGAGTGTTTTTACAGTTGTTTCCAAAAGCTCCTTTCACTCGTACAACTTCATGCATTCCTACCATTCTACCTTGAGAACCTCGTCAGTATGATTGACTGTCCGCAATATTATTCTTCCCACTTAATACTTCACTTCTTTTGATGGAGAGAATTGTGTATTGCTTTTATTTCGGGGTATTGAGCAGGCCACCCTGCTTCTGGGAATCATTGCAGCTATAAAACTCGCAATTTTATTATTCCAGCCATCAAGACATGAATCAACTTTCTGATCTGCGTCAACTTTTATAACGAAGAATGTTTAAACTTTAAAGCAGTGAGACTGCGACTGACTCACAAAAAATCTTTTGTTTTCTACCAAACTCATAGTCAATGCTCGCCAACTTTAATTTTCATTTTCTTAACTGTACTCAACAATTTAAGGAAGGACGCAGCAAATCTGACTCTGATTATAATTACACAGGCTTTAGGTTTATTGCTACAGTCGCGCAGATTTTGCAACAGAAAACTGAAATTTCTTTGGATTCAGGGTTGTTTATTGTGAACGAAAGTGTGATACTTGAGATGTAGGAAAAGTTACAGAAATTTTGAAAGTACTTTTAGCTACATAATGTGCAATGGTGAATGTGTAGAGAGGCTTGGAATGAGTTGAATGGGATGGGAATGAATCTTTTATCCTTCTTACAATAAAGTTTCTGTAGCAAAAAGTGAACTTTGTGAGGAAACCCTATTAGATTTCTTTTATGAAGGTCCCGTGCTTCTACCTCAGAGTCTCTCAGAGTTTGCTCTCTTTTTCACCCTACGCATTACTTACCGTGAAACTTTAGGAGATTACATTGAGAAAAAAGCATTAGAGATCTTTTGGTAGTGACGTTATTATTGTTATTGTTGCTCTTACTGTTGATTGTAGATTGTTATAAACCATTCCATTATTTCTCTCTGGCAGATCCCATTTGTTTCCCATTATGCAACTGGTAACAATGAAACAAACTTTTCTGTCTTCAAACTTCAAAGAAGATGGGTACATAGTTCCATAAGCAAGTGTAGCAGCTAACTCTCTGCACCTTCCTTGCACACCCAGTCTCTCGTTTCATTACAAGCAAAGTGTCCGAAGACGAAAGACTTGCAATGATTTTTAAGAATCGTCAAGAATCTCACCTGTAAAGAATAAAGTTTCATTAGCCACATTTATTCTTTTAAGATCGCTTTCTCCCTTTCACTTCTTATTCCTGTAAGCTTTGCCTGGCGCCGTTCATTATCCCAACAAGTAAGTTGGCCATTGTTCTTTCGAAAATACTTTTGTCTTCATTCGGCTTCAGCTTAAAACATAAACTTTATATCTCAACGTGATTTACTCGTAAACTTGGATACTTTCTACTTCTACTTATCTCACTTGGGCCTTTTTGTTTCCTCACTCTCAATAGATCTAGTTAACCGTAATCGATTAACTTCAAACTTTGATAGACACCACTTAATAAAGCTAAACCGTTTTCGTGAAACTCAATTAGTCTACAGAAATGTTACAGCTTGTTCATTCATTCCAATTCTCCCGTTTAGTCTCAAGAGTGTAAAATAAGATGTTCCAGTTGTTACAATGTTATTCTTTTTTGTGCTTTCATATGCTCTTCCAATTTCAATCTATACTCAGCATAACCTTCCATTCAGCGTTCGTGCAGCTGAGTGTTCATTAAGCTGTTATTAAACGAACTTCTGACATTTCAAAATATTCGACCAGTATCTTGTTTACCACTGAAACATCCGATACGAATTCATAAGAAGGTTCTTTCATCAATTCCTAAACAGTTTTCACTTAAATATACCAAAAATGAACGCAATCACTCTTATTAACACAAAAGAGGAAAAACTTTCTTGTTTTTGATGCTTTAAAAAATCCAACAAGAATTTTATATGGATGTTCGACGCGTACGTAGCCCGGTCGTGGCAGTGTGGTGATTTTACCTGAATAGCAGTAAAGAACACATTTATCGCTTAAATTCCAGATTCTACACATAATTCATAAAATCAGTTAATGAAACATGTTATCACAGTTTATTACTAATGTGAAGAATTCAGCAAATTACATCTACCCATTATATTATTTAATTTAGTTAGGAAATTTCACGTATGACACAAAAGTATTGCACAAAAACACTAACCTCGACTTTTTTATTTTGTTCATCTCGATTCGTTAGATTTCGGTTTGCAGACACGTAAAAATGTGTGAACATATTAGTATTCGTTTTATTTAGTAATATTCAGTTAAATACTAAATTAGCCATCGATGTTTTGACAGATATTAGATAATTCTAACATGTAGTCTTTAAACTCAATTAGCCCGCATGAAAGGTCATAGTGACTGTCCACTCACTCCAATCACGCAATTTCAGATTCATTTCCAGTTACTTTATACTTCTTTAAACATCTCTCTTCAGCTCATTCTCTTCCACATTGAATTTAGCGTGTGCAACCTAACATTCAACATCCAAACATCTCACAGTTAGTGGCAACCTGTAATCAAAAGAACTTCGAGTATTTAAGACAGGCCTTTTTGTTCGTAACAATACATATTACGCAAACACATTATTCTCTTATGAATAGATTTGACAAATATTCCATTAAATCAATAATACAACACAAAGCCAAGTTGGGAATAAGTTGGTTGAATGTTTAAGTGACGATTCAGTTCTGAGCTAAAGAAGATCTACTTGAGACAAAAACACTTTTAGTGGTGAACTGCCACGCAGTCCTCTGCCTCATGCATTAATGTTTTTCCTAGTGAGTAAAATATTCATGTGTTTATTGTTAGGTGAACCAAGGATTCCAAACACTCCGTCAACATATTCCGGATAGCTATCGGATGAAAAAGATGTCAAAAGTAGATACGCTGAGATGCGCGTTGGATTACATACGAAACATGGAGCGTATTTTGCAACTGCCAGACACCCTCATGATGGACTCGTATGCTGTTGCCTCCTCACCTTCTCATTCCTCAACAATGACCAACTTATCTTCATCCACATCGATCATGTTTTCGTCTGAAGAGGAGGATTTGTTTATCCAGGGTGAATCGCCGTCTTATCACGAGGACCATATGAATCTCTTAGTCTCTAACAATGGAATGAGGAATAAATCTAATGATCCCTGTGAGGTGTCACAAGACCCTGTGACATCCACTTGTGCTATTGGTGACACTCCTGCTACTTTTGAACTTGGCCAAGGAAACTGCGAGGGAGACAATGGCATCATAGTTGATGAACCTGAGGGTTCTTCAGATCGAAATGGGATTATCATTTGTCCTCCACTAACTCAAAATGGAGTGTCGGCAGGTCGAAATGAGACGGGTGATGTCATCCGAGCTCCGTCTGATCTTGATCGTGACATTGAAAACAATGATAGGATTTTGATTGTCACCACCAATGTTGATGGAGTCCCAGAAGTTCTGGAGATGCGAGTTGTCCCTGAGACGTCTCCGGAGGAATGCTGCACCTCAAGTGGCCACGAAGAAAGTCATGGTCAGTTCTCTGATGGCTACTCGGACATTGAGAACTTGGATCATGACGACGAACACAAGTATCACTTCTAAAGTATTCACTCATGTAAAATGCCCACACTTGGGACTACACGTAGATGTTGGCCGAAAAGAGAAAACCTACTTAATTGTATAAACTTTAAAATACTACGATATATGCCATGCACAATGTAAATTAATCTATACTAGTCGCACATGCAAATTAATAATTGTTCTCATTAAAACTTAGTCTAGTGTAAATTCGCTTTGTAGCACTTTGCAAACAGCAAACTACAAGCAGGTAAACTTTAAATCTAGTCACTGTGCTCTGTGCTTCATCGTTTTAATTTCAATCGTCTGCACGAATAATTATAATACAGCAGGTTACTATTGTCGAGACAGTGTGTCTGAATCGTAACTTCCACGTTGTAGGATTTGACATTCTAGCTGTGCTATGACCACATTTGACTTGACACATATACAAGAAGATGAAAAAGTAATAACATCAAGAATTTTGGTTGATAAAGAGGAAACCCCATAAAGTTGGTGACAATGTCAACTCATCGCAGCAGTGGTCAACTATTCAGTATTACAGGGAGCACTTAAGTATCCATAAAAATTCCAGATTTGCACTTCAGGACTTCACTAAATATATTTTATTTTATTATTAGTGTTGCATTGCTATCACTTTCAATTTTGGATATTCATCTGTACATAGTGTTTTTTTATTTGTGTCACCAAAAGCATTGTAATAAACACTGAGCTGAATTACTTCATTTCTCATCTTCCTCATTGATTTTATTTAACGTACATGAAAATAAATGATCATAAAATAAACTAATCTTTGGATTGAGTTATGTTTTACAAAAACTGCTAAAATCGACGGGTAAAATGCCAAAATAGAAGTGTTTCGGGTTTTTGGGTTTGATTGTTTTTTGTGCCGCAAGGAAACTTTCCTGACAAAAATAATTAAATGTAGAAACCAGATGTTTTATCACAAAGCCTTGAGTTTTTGTTTGATTGATTTTTGTGCCATACGAAAAGTTTCTGGACAAAAATTAATAAATGTGGAAACCAGGTTATATGTTTTATCACAAAGCACTTGAGTCATATTCATTCAAAAGTAACGGATATCAAATCCTTAAGACTATAATAATAACTAATGCGGAAAGTGTAAGTGTAAAGGAATACGGGGAACCTTAAGGCTCGTCAGAATAGTTCAGAAAGATCCAAAGATCTAGTGTCTCTATAAAAGCGTGTTTCTTCCCAATTTGAGTCAGTTTCACGATTTCCATCATTTACAATTTACAATAATTCCCTTCGCTGTTCCTTTTTACGTGTTAATTGCTGTTTGCTAATGCTCACCCTTCTAAACGAAGTACCGTCTTGAAACGTACCCCTTTCTTAAAAATACATGTCCACAACTACAAGAATAAGTTTGTAGAGTTCGTGTCCGTATGCCTCATGTTAGACATTATGGACTTCTGCACTGATGATAGTCATCAAGCCATCTAAATTTAGTTCAAACATAGTTATCCGGAATTTTTCCGAGACAAGACTTGACAACGGATGATTTCGGGGGTAACTTTTGACCAGTTTTAAATTATCGGTAGTCCCTCTAAACAAACATGTTACTTAAGAGTCAACAGAAGGTTACTGGCACATTGCAATAGAGATGATTGGAGACTGAGGATAAAAAGGAAAGCCAATTACTCAAGGTGTACATAGCAATTTTGCTTTACTGGGTACACACTCTACCCTACAACTACAACTAAAATTGATTGACTCGAAGTTTAGTAAAATTCGGAGCTTGCATTTATCCCTTTAGCTGCTTAGATGTACCTGAATCCCATTGCACGATTAAATTGTCATTTAGGAAAGATCGGATCGAAGACACTGTGAGGCGTGACAAACAACTTCTGTCCGGTTTTTTAAGATCCGGAGGACGGAAGTTGAGGAAGGACATAAGCGATTTGTGACAACCGGTCGACGGACTGCCGACGTGGTGCATCCTTTGTAATTGTCCTCGATCGTTCTGCAGCTAATTTGTCAGTTGTCATTCTTTTCATTACTTTATTACGATCATGTCATTAGAGTGAGCAGAACAAGCGAGTCATGAGCAATCAGTGCAATGTGTTGGAACGCCACACGAGACTGGCACCATAAACTCAATGGAAATGCTTAGGAAACACATTTTTTGTACAATTAGCTCAATAGCCACTATTCACCAGATCGTAATCGGCTTCTGTTTAGTGAATTATTGTGCTTACTACCAACAGGCCTAACATTCCCAATAAATTATCCACTCGTCAACGTGAATGGAACTTCCCTTCTGAACACCAAACTGCATCTGCTCCTCTCAACTTGTTTGCAATGATGTAAAACGCTCCTTCTCTTTTGTCTTTCTCAGCAGCAGGCCACACCCATTGTTGTCATTGGAGGACTCTCTGCGGAAAAACATTGTTTCATTCATTCATTCACTGCTTTAATTGTTCCGAAGATGCCAAGACACACGACTATGCCCGTGTCCCAAACTGAGTCACGACTTCACAGAAGTCTTCTCAGGTGCTGCCTGTCTACTCCTCACGCCTTACATCTTCGAGTGGTGCTGACAAATTGACTTTTTGTTTGACAAAATGCTTCCATTCTTTTATCTTTGGAACGATGCCATGAGCCAAATGGACAAGGGCCTAAGTGAGAAGAACAAGATACAGGATGCGGACGTCTGAACTAACGGACAGACAAAGTCTACACTCATTGAGTGTCATTCACTGTCGTCCCGATCATATAAATCTTTCAACTCAAGTGCTTTGTGATAAAACATATAACCTGGTTACAATATTTATTAATTTTTGCCCAGAAACTTTCCATATGGCACAAAAATCAAGCAAACAAAAAATCACGAAAACTTTCATTTCGCATTTTCCCGTCGATTTAAATAGTTGTGTGCTTAACAAAATGTGTAATTTTAGTTTTATTTTCAAAATTCTAGACGAAAATAAATAGAAAAAAAGGTTATTCTCGTCATTATTATTAGAAAGTGTAGCACAGTCAATTGGCAATAATTAAGATATGTCATAACTTTCCTTCGTTTTTATGTGCAGTAATGCAGATCTTGAACTTGTGGCGATAACCTATATAATATATAATGCCTATTGCAAGAATAAATTGGGTAACTGGCCCTTGGAAATGCGAGTCGTGAAGCATTAAGATGAAGCTTTAAATAAACTTTAAATCCACAGTTCGTTGTGCAAATTAAATGGCTGCATCACGATAGACAGTGATACTCAACATGCATGGATGGCTTACTGCCACACCAGATGTTCCACCTAGTTGTCTTAGGCTTCCGATAAAAGTGGAAGTTTAAAGGGAATTTGTAGATCATTGATCAAAATAATGAAGCATGAAAGGATAAGATGAGAAAATAGATTAAAGTCACAGGCAACAGGCAACACGAGAGGAAGGAAGGAACTGACTTCCGTGCCGTATGCTTCTTAATCTCTCTCAGGTGAAAAACATTGTGACTTGTTGATATTTATCACCGTGAGAAGCGAAACAATACATTTTAAGGGCTGAGTTTCTTTGACTGTAGGACTCAAACTTCGAACTACAGACAGACAGGCGGAAGGAAGCACTTGCCTAAAAAGCTACTTGAACCACATAAAGTCCTCCTGTCTTTCGAATAACCTGTTCCGGAGTTATTTGCATGGGCAGATGTTCTTCAAACTCGTTAAGAGGGGAAGTCTATAATATTATGGAATCCACAATAGGTCTCTCCGATCTTTTCTTTAGTTGTACTTACGCTGATGCTCCATTCCTACTTTCCTACTTCCTCCCCACAAATTGTAAATAAGAAGCTAAGTGGTTAAGTGGAGAATTCGCTGACTAAATAAATGGAAACCCACTGGACTAAATATTTCTCACCCTACGTGTCAATTATTTCAATAACTTGCAAATGCATTTCTTCTTTCAATATTTTCGCACAGATTAAAAGATCATTCGACCGGATGTCGTAAATCTACTGTTTGTATAAAAGGCTCGTGTCAAACTAATACGCAATTTTGTTGATCGTGTCATCTCTAATCCTTCAATTGGTATCTCATTATACTCCGTATTTTGTATTTCGTATTTCGTATCCCATTCAAAACAAAGCAAACCTTAAAATTCAATTTCAATCCACTTTAGCAGTTTCGCGAATTAAAAATATTCAAATCAGATTTTAATTTAATACTGTGCGTGTTTTCGTTAATTATCGAGAAGAAGACAAGATGATCTTGAAACTTTACGCCTGGCTGGTTTTTTCTCACCTTTTTGCGTATTCGTTTGCATACCAAGTAAGTACTAATTAGTCATTAGCAAACATGATTCGCACCCAATCAATAACTAATGTGTGGAAAAGTGCCGAGGAATTTTAAGTAACGAGAGTAATAATTGATTATTTTTTACAGGGAGCGATTGATTCAACCAAGCCGCAAACTTTTTACCCAGGCGCAGCTGCTGCTGATTCTCTGGGAACCCAAAGAGTTGTCACTATTCCAAGAACGGTGAGTTTGAATTAAAGAATTTCTTATAGTTGGTTAGTTTTTGGAGTTAATAACGGACTACGAATGCGTTGGCTTTGAGAGTAATTGATTCTCATTTTTACGAATGTTTGTTAGTCTTCTGGAGGAGTCGCAAATTCCCCGCAGAACAGACAGGAAAACTATCAACCTGAAATGGAAATAGTTTATGTTGGCTATGCTGCTGATGGGACACCCGTCTTGTCCATTCGACCAGTCCAGCCTGTTCCATCTCCGAAATCGGACTATCTTCCGTCAGGAAGAGCCTCGTCGTCTTCCTCAGGGGACGATTCGGTGCCAAGTGTCAAGTATCCTGACGTCGCTATCCTCCGCGCCTTTCTGAGACTCATCCGAGAGCTTCAACGTCACCAGCAACTGCAGAAGTCAGGAAAGTCTCGTTCTTCCTACCGCTTCCTGCAAAGCCCCTATGGCCCCACCACTCGTTACTGATGAAGTGATGACTCATCCAAAGCGACACAACGACAGTTCTAATGTGAAATTAAAGTGGAGACATATTTAGTAATCCTGTTAAATTGCTTAATTACATCC
>JAQGAC010001430.1:0-13951 GCA_034696585.1 Isotomurus maculatus | reverse complement strand
TATCATGAGAATTAGAGGCGTTTTATTTTATTCACAGGACCTAGAACGATCTAGACCACTTTGGGTTTTAAAATCTTCGAACCAAGCACGTAACACGAAGATAAAAGTTCTATTAGAGATAACAAAAGTAATATAAGTGTATTAAAACGCCTAAAGGAAGTATGAAAAATGCGATCGCCATCATTTTTTACCCTTCCAAAGACTGACATACAGAGAAAAATCATTGGGCATTCTTTAATTTCTCTCTTTCTTTAGGGAAGGATTGAGGAGGTCGAAGGTTTGATTTTGGATTGGGTTTGTAGTTGCAGTTGTAGAGTCCGTTCTTCGTATATCAAATGGCCCTCACACAAGTCAAAAGAGAGTAATTTAATTCATGAATTTAATAGTCAATTCATTTGGAATAACGAACCTTTTAAAGTTAAACTAGTACAATTAATTTAATTCCATCCACATCCACCACAACCACAATGCTAGAGTCCCGTTACTACAGAACAAGAAATGGGATGCTAACTAAAGAGTATTTCATTCACATCATTTACTCTAATACATAATAATGTAAGTACACAAGTATAACAAGTGCACAGACATGACGATCAAACTATAACCTCTCTCTCTCTATGAAGTAGTAAGCAACAATCAAGATGACTTTATTGATGAAGAACAATGTGCAATTTAATGTTGCAAAGCAAGCAGCGGAGGAGTCAAGTATTCAGTTCTTATTTTGTGCATATCTCTTCTGTGTCTACAGCCTCCTCTCTAAATCTTTGATGATTCAAACCAATTGTATTTATTGCGAATTCCTTCATCTTGTTCTCATCCAAGTCTATTATGTTATTGCTATTATTATGATTGCAATGTAAATTAGGTGATGCTAATGGGATAAGATAAGTTACCTACAGACTAGGCACAAAACGATATTTATTTATTTGTTTTGTGGTCACACAATCCACAATCTGGCCTTCATATATTCCTCCTCCAAGTATATACACTCACAAATGAGCCTACAGGCAAACACGCTCTTCAGTCACGATACTCAGTTCTGTGTGTAGCCTTTAATCTCCTAAAAATACAAAAAACGTAATGAACTATTCCTTAACTAGTTTCATTTAAAAAGTAACAACTTAAGGCACAATTATCTCCGTCAGCAGGATGAAGATTCCAAGCAAATATTGGTTGATATTTTCATAATTTAGAAATTTGCGATTTGCATTGATCCATCAACCTATCAACCTCTAACCACGACGTGCATACGTGTAGATTATTGCAGATGAGACGTGTAAGGATTTCCAACAAAAATTATATGCACTGCAGCATCGCAGGACTGCAAAGAGCACTTTTGAAGACACAAAAAATGAGAATTTTTCTTAATTATCTCCTATACGTTAGACAGATGGTAATGGTGGTGTGCTTGTTACTTGTTACATTATTTCCTCCTTCTTTATTTGACTAGATAGCTTTTTTAATTACAACCAAGTTGATTTATTTGAATGTTCAAGAGCAAGCAAGCTAGTCCAACCGCCACTTTAATATAATCCACACGATATACACACAACACTCCTGTGACTAGTCTACAACAATGGGCTAATTAGTTGGAAAATGTGTTAATTAAGTTACATTATTCAAACCATTCTGTTCTCTTAGTGCATCATTGTCATGTTACTTAATTGTTATGCATATATCATCACAGAATCGCAGGTATACACGATTCACAATTATTTTTCTCTTCCTACTATATCATTAAATGCACGTTATATTCCCGACCTTATGACTACTTAACACGGCAAGCAAACCAAAAGTCTCAATGAATTTACTCTCTAAATATTACTCTCATTTTTCCTCATTAAATGTCATCCTCAAATTCCCAAGCCGACCTAATCACAAAGTCAGTAATGAATGAATCCTGCTTTTTTCCCGACCAGACTGGACAGCTGGAAGTGGAAACTTGAAATTCAAAGGATGAGGCAATACGTCTCAGATTTCACAGAGGATTCGTAATTCATGATATACACGCATCGTGAAGGAGATATATATTATGGGAGACGGACTGTTTTTCTTTCCTTATAAAAATAACAGGAATGTGTACAATTCTTTCCACTATATACGGTGCCGTCTGTGGCCGTGTTTTTTATTTCGCTATGTTCCACACACACAGCCACGTAATAGTTGAAACCATCCACGAGTATTATATTCCTGTACCGAATGAGTAGAGAGGATGTGGTCAATAAGAAATGAATAGTCATTAAACTCATTTAAAGTGGCTATAAAACGTGAGGGGGTTACAATGTTTGAATATCTAAATCCCCATATGTCCATCCGTGATCCATATACTATTAAACCATTCAATCCAAACTCTCTGACAGAGCTTCCAACACACAAAATATACAGACACACAAACTCTGCTTGATCTCCTCTCTCTGCCATTTATTTCCCTCACTGTGAAGATAACTTACTGAAAGTACATTTAACTCGAAACTTAATAGGCTATCGAGTTAATTTACTCGCTCGTTATGGAGTGTCATACTACATTGGTTTGTACACGTGTTTCGTACTTCAGGCTAACGGCTCATTGCACAGTAAAAAATAAAAAGATCCTTTATGTCCATCCAAAAATATTAATAGGCCACTCTCATCCGCCATTGCCACTGTTAAGTGATGCCCTTTGAGTCAGTAGTATTACGAAGCAGTAGCAGTAACTATGTATGGACCAAATATCTTCTATAATTTCAATTTAATTGCATTTTAAGGTCACTTTGTACGCCACCCCAAGAAAAGCTAACAAGTCAGAACGAAGTGCTGTTTCTCATTTTATTCAGAAGTCAAATTATTATTAAAATAATTCCCCACACAAATCAACGTCTTGAGGATATTTTTATAATAATTCTTCAGCAGTTTGTTTGTCTACACGTAGTTTATGGTAATAATTACACGAATATATTCATACATTTTCCTTCGGAGTTAATTAAGAATTCTAGAGAATGTAATTAATGAATGGCGTAATTTATGATGAATTACCTATATGCACCACCGTGTGATGGTCTTGGTTTATCCGGCAATCAATTAATCTACCTTACGTATACATTTATAATAATAAGCAAAGGTACGGCTCACAGCAGGGAATTAATGCGAAATGTACTTACGGATGGTTGACTCATAGTCCGTACGTTTTAAAAAGGTACAAGGTATGTACCAAGGTATGATAATACCTACTGTATACACTGTTACTACGTGTATACTACCCATCCGTACCTACACAATATCATCGCTCATGTTCGCTTAATTAGCAAATAATTTACTTGTCTCAAAATTACATTCTCACAGGCAGCCAACAGACAAAAACCTTCAAGAAGACTATTTCTAATTCTAATGGACTTTTTTATATTTCCATTGCCATTGGTTGTTTATTTTGTTGTAAAGCGCAACCATACGTAATTTAGACACGCATTCACTGAAGTTGTAAGTTGTAAGAACACACGGAGAGCCTTAATTTAACACTACCTAACTACCTGACTACGTGTGTTATGATGCTCTGCTACAAGGAAGGAAGTCAGCACTTAATGTCTCGTCTAAGTTGGAGGTTGTTTTACAGCTAGTACCATTTTTAAGAAAGAGATTTTTAAATTACAAGGTTTCCAGTAAAATGCATATCATCCTCCCTTAATGAACGTATTACACTAAATCATTGCACATTAATAACTTTGGGTCCTCAGAAAAACTAACTATCAAACCCAAATCAAAATTACCAAATGGGAATATTTACCATACTCCTACGTCTCCATTTGATTAGTTTTTTTCCTACCGACCATTAAAGGTAAACTACTAATTATGGTCCGACTTTTGTCAAAAATCAAGTGCAAAAAATGTATTCACGTTGTACAAAACAAAGAATTCAAATAAAGCCTTTGCTTGAGTAAAAGAAGTGGTAGTAGACACTTTCATTACGTTTCCATTTGTACTTGTAATAAAACTGAATCCTCCAATATAATCACCAAGTTACCTTCAGAGCACAACATTCATCCACATTATTTCCAATTCGTGTTAAAGAAATTAGAATCGATGTATCTATTCTACGTATCACTTCTATCCAAGCCTAGTCCTATAAAGACATTGTATTTACTTAGCGTAGCCATCTCTCGATACTTTGGTTGGTAATCTAGAAGACAGGCTGCCCGAGTACAATAAAATAACTACCACTAACATCCTACATTACTAAACCAATAGTCGTGTTCACCACAAACTACACAAACTTCAATTTTTTCTGCCTTTGTGGCTGTTTGATTTTGATTGAAGGCGACCTTCTGACTCCTTGCACAGGGTTGTGATTACGTTGATGATGATTATATGATCGTTATTAATAATTTGGTTTACATTTCGATCTCCATCGTCAGTCTGTCCATTCCTTTTCCTCTTTAATCGACCTTCAAGCTATTATTTCTATTCCTACATTCTTCACCTTCCTTCCACATCCAATATTTAACATACGGCCATTTATCCGCTGTAGCACGTTTTTGCATGAACCTAACTACCAAGCAAACTATCCGAATCTCCTTCTCTTCTAAATAAATATTCCTCCACAGTTCTCAGCGTAGAGCTCTCTCTCATTTCTTACGAACGATAAAATACTTTCTCATATTTTTGTCTGGCTCTCTCTCCTCTCCAGTCTGGAGGAGCTGAACAACAAGAGTTGGCAGAGATGAAGAAGAAGGGTGTAGACTAAGTCGGGTTAGATGATCGGTGGAAGAATAGAGGAAAGATGTAAAAGAGAGGGGTAGTTTTACACACATTTACTCTCTCACTTATTCCATGTAGTTGAGCTATTCTGTCAGCCATTAGCGTGTGCTCGAAGCAGCCATTCTCATATCTCTGACAATTCCTCAGCAATTCTCAATCCACCCTCCCTCATCCCTCCGTCGTTCTTCGTGAGTAACCTAAGCTCCCAGTTGGGGTTCCACGGGTTCCTCAAAGCAGCAGCAGCAGCAGAATGTCAGCCTCTCATTTCCGAAGAAGTATCGCGTACAATTCTCCACCCTGCATTTCCAAAACCAAAAAATCCATTTTATTCCCACGATTAAGAAGAGCCCAACATCATCCATCAATTGTTACTTTCCTAGGTTGCGTATTATATTTAGTGCAGTTGTAATAATTTGTATGATGTGGGTAGTTAAATGAGATGTAGTTAAGAAGGTGTAAAAAGGAGTTAGGAGTTCATAAAGAAAGTAATAAAACAAATGCATAAACAACTTTACTACCACGAGACTCTCGAGGAGACTCTCTCAGTTCTGTGTGTAGCTTAGTTGATAGTCAGTCCAATGAAAGCTAAGCTTCACACAACAACTTCTATACACACATTCGATGCGTTATTATACAACAACTTAAGTTACAAGCTGCCCTCTCATCTCATTTCCCCCACACGAATACACGTCTATTGCACATCTTACAATATTCTATGGTGCCCAACACCAATTCACTCAATCCGTCTCTCGATCTCCTGCTTCAAACCTCATTGCCTATTCGCCTTGTGTGAGTACACATTAAGATTTCGAGCCTCCCTGAACACGCTCTTTTTTAATTGCTCTTCTATTAGACACTAAATGCAGGAATAAAAGTATTTACACGCCTAACAGGGAATATAGGAAGAATGAAGGAGTAGATGGAGGGCTCAGATGCCTGAGCGAAATTTCAATATATTCAAATTAGCTTCCTAAATTCAATTAAACGCTTCTCGTAGCGCAGAATTAATTTCCAATAGGCTTTCACACAAAAGACCGGAGAGAAGGGGGGGATTGACTTCCAGAATGAAAGAGGCATGACGGTTCCCATATTAATGAGCACAAAACCCGTTTCTTCACTTTCTTGGATGCAATAATGCTGCAGCACAAGTACTCAGGGATATTACAAGATTATACAACTATATCATTGCATGTAACAAATGCTTCAAACATCCAATTCCTACCAGTCTGCATATATTTATATGTTTAGCGATATTTAACATCAGGCCTGGATACCAAGAAAACGTCTCTCTCTCCGCATCAGAAGAAGACGTGAATGGGCTTAATGAATTGGCAGGAGAAGAGTGCAGAATGGGAGTGAATGATGTAGTAGAGCAATGCAGGAGTCTAATTAAAAGGTTAATTAAAGTGAGTCTAATTCGATATTCGAGCTGAGCTCTAATCTTGTAATAAACCACCGGGCAAACGAGACCCGAATGGATTGTATCAGAAACTTTTTAGATCTCAAACGAGATCCGAAGAGTTTACTTTCCACTGGTCTCGTAAATTAGACTCAGGTGAAGAACAACATTTCAAAGATTGTCAGACCATTTCATTGTTGTGTGCAAACGGATCAAAAATTATGACGAACAAGTATAACAACCAACAAGGGTGCATTTTAACATTTTAACATACATGATGTGATAATCCAAGTCCTTATTATTCCATTTATTCGAATATTTGCGTGTTGAATGGGGCTTGTTCATTGCTCGCTCAGAGTTGGTTATGATGTTGGCAGTGGTGGCAGCTACGAGTGAACACTGAACGACCACAGCTTAATTACAATTTGTCACGAAGAAGGAAAAAGAAATCTCATGTACGCCAAAGAAAAAATCAGATTATTATGCTGATTCCAATATGATTGATTTATGACCACAAAACTCAAAACTTTTTTTGACTCCGTGCTGAGACTGGCAGCTGAAGCTTAGAGACTTTGAAACAGTTCCTTAATTTATAAAATGTACGTGGTAATAAATATATTATGTGCAATCATGAACCATTACTTCAACCACTTATAAATATCCTTTGACTTCAACACGTCAAGAATCAAAAGAGACTTTAGTAGTTGGTTTAGTATGCTGGCTATTCAATTGCAGTCGCAGTGTAATAATCAGCAGTGCGGTTCTTGGCAGTTCATGAAACCCTACTTTGTCTTCAACATGGCTGACCTGTGACCTCAGCACTCATATGGATGTTTTTGCAACGACCCCCATTAAATGACTGTGTCGCATCACTGAATGTTTTATGGGATTTATAATTGTGTCATTTTAAGGCGAGTACGAATATGAAGCCACAAATCACATAAACAGAAGGCATATTATATGATCAGCAAAGCTTCTTAGATATTTTTTAAACTCCGAGGTAAAAGTGTGAGCAATGGTTGAGTGGGGGTGGGAGGCTGAGAAATGGTACTTTTGTGTAGTTGGTGTGCACGAGGTTATCGGGTCTTCTTGTGAGTATATTTGCATTAGGTCGTGATGAGTGGTAATGGGAGAGGAGACAGGTGATGAGGACCGGAGATAAGACCCGTCTGCATGCGCCATTAGAGAGATTGATGAAAAGATAGCGAGACTCTATCTTCCACCCGGATTCGGTGTGTGATTCCTCCGTAGAGGAATGTGAATTCTCCGATTCTTCCGAGAGAAGTGTGCCCATTACTTGAAGCCATTACGAAAGATGCGAGTGCCTCTCTACTCGGTCGTTTCATAATATTGGATTGCATTGCAGACGAGAAGACAAGTGCATAGACATGTACGTAAAAGGCAGACACATAGACAGCCAAGATACACACACACAGGGTGTGGTGCAATCATTTCCGTTTTATCTGAGACTTTCGAGGACTCTCTGATGCTTTTGCACTGCAGCAGGGAATGTTTTAGAGGAGAAAGATGCTTTTAGTTAGGGTCCAAATGGATCTCACAGCTCATTCTGTACTCCTCATAAATACACAACTCACAACAACTCCTTCCTTATTTATGACACCAAGACACCTCATTTCACTATCCTAAATTAATCTCCACGTGCTTTCCTCTTCCCTAACTAACACACACACACTTTCCCGATCTCTCCTTACTCTCCAACTCTCCAGTCACCGTCTCTACTTTCTCATTCACGTGAATTTCCCTACGAAATATCCAAAATTTTAATTGCATTTTGCCCTTACATCATTCATCCCTTCAAGTCTTCCTTATTTCCTCCTCCCTTTACAAATCTTTAACAATGTCGCAGTCATATCCATGTCATTATAGATAGAGGAGCACCCTACTAGAAAACATCCTCTCAATTTAATATGAAGACTAGTCGGCACGAAAAAAGCCTCTTATTATTAGTTCACTCGAACTACCATGACGTGAAAGATGAAACAACCAATAATAATTAGTTTTGTGGTTTTTGATGGCGGAAATGGTCGGATGAGTGACTCTTTGTGCATCATTGAACATTGTTCTGAGTAACCAGATGGGTTCAAAATTGAGATGAACTTGTGGAAGATGTAAAAATTACTTCTTCTAAAGAAAAACTTGCATTTCAGCCACACAATAATCCACATTATATCTACATACATAGTATAGTGAGAGCCTAGGTACGCTGTGTAGTAGTAGTTTTGTACTTTGTAACCATCATAATTGGATGCAGAAGGGAAGAAAGACTCACATTTCTTAATACACTCAAGACTGCAGTCTCGGCATTTTTACTTCATCCTTTTACACACAAAATGGATGTAATTTCAAGTAAAGACAAGATGACAGGGTTGAAGGGATTTTTTCCCCAACCAGATTTTATTTTTTAAACTCAACTCATTTCTAGCTGCAACTGAATATCTTGTCGAAGAAGAACTGGCTTACGGCAGTCTCATCTTTTTAGTTGCTTCCTCGTAATAATGAGTACAATAATTGTGCATTTATTTCTTCATAAAAAGGATAAAAGGCAGCAGACTGAGGAGATGATGAAGTGATTTATGCTCGTCTACAAAACTCCTCTCAACAATACATGACCCCTGACCTACAAATTATAATTTTGTATTTTATATTCTTCAGTCAATTTCTCTGAATTTCATAAATTCAGTGTAGTTCTTAAGAGATGATATGTATAAAATATATGGCTGACCACACGTCACCCCATAAAGAAAAAAAATAGCAAAATGAGAGAGAGAGACATTATCTTCATCGTTTGTCGTAACAATGGGCCTCGTTTCCAATTTCCATCCCATAAATTACCTCTTAGCATGCAAGCAGAGCTCGTTTCGTAAAATTGTAATTGCGATTGAGATGGTGGGAGGGCTTCTCAGACTTTGTAGCTCTTGATCGTTCCACTACTTAAATACTTAAATGTGTAGGTACAAAGTTCTTGATACAGTCAATCCTTAACGTTTTCCCTCAACCATCCATTTCTAAATAATCATTTTCTTAAATTATGAAACTACACTTAAGCCATTTTACTGAAAAAGTCACAAATTATGGCTGCCAACTTATCAACTCTCCCGAATAAAAATTAGCATTTTGGGCAAAACAAGTTATTTATTTGGAGAGACTGAACGAAGATTGGCAGAAGGTTAGTTAAGCCTGCCGACTGGCCACCCACTAGGGAACATAATCATCAAGGAAAGATTTTGCACGTTATTCACATCATCCAACTACCCAACCTAACTAATAATCTCCTATTCTTCCTCAAATATAAAATCATTTTATATTTTAAAATCTCTAAAACTCTCAGCTTTACTCCTTCATCTCTGTCCACTTCCATTCAATTTCTTCCAAATTTACCTCACGACTCACGACTTAGGCCCGTTATCAAATTATAAATACATTAATTGCAGCCATTTCCCCGATTGCTTTTTAAAAGACCCCATCATGTGCAATGTTCACTAAGAAAACCCCATCCTAACTTCCTATCTCTGTCTGTGTGTCTCTCTCTTCCAAGCTGTCTACTGCCTATCTCAGATACGCTGCAATAAAAAAAGATTGTACAATGAATGAACATGTTAGTTTAGTCGTAGCTTCTATCTTGTTGAAAGAAATCTTCTGAATGTCTCAATTTCTATTTGAATTCTCGTCTGTGCGAGACACTCAGGAGTAGTATCCTTGTACAAATACATTCATTGTCAATTGTCTACTTGATTCCCAGGAGCAGATGAAGTATAGTAGGAATAGCAGGAGCCTCGAGGCTGCTCCATGTAATATTATATACGTGTGTGTATAGACGCAGAGAAGAGAGAGACAAGAGAGTTGAGGGATCGAGAATTATTGTCTCTTTGATGTGGATTTTTGTTTTATGCAGGGCAGTAAAGTGAGGAAGGAGAATGGCTTTATACCCATGTGTGGCACACTAAAAGAGTCCACTTTAGGGCAGAATTATGACGGATTACCGTCACCTTCCCGAGAAAGCAAATCTTTCAAAATTACAAGTGCGATCAATAAATCCCCTAAAACTGGCGAAAGCTATAGTTCCATTCAAATAAAGGATAGATCACACCCACCAGAGTATCCTATCGTGGAATAGGTTCCTTACAAGAGATCAGAGCCTCCTTCCGTACTTTAGTGCGGAGTCATTCTTGATGTACTTTCTCCCTTCATACGAGAAAGGATTTGTCTCAGAAGTGTCAAGAGATTACGTGTGTGCGTCTTCTGAGCACCATTTCCTTCTCCCTTTTGTTTGACACTCAAACGAAAGACTTTCTCTTTATTCACACTTTCCTTCTTTTCAAACAACTACTACTACTGACTGTTCATATCAAGACACAATGTGGTGGTGGTCAGTAGAAATAAGAAATGGCTACTACACGAAGATGAAAAAGTCTTTCCTGAATTACACTACAGCTCAGATCTTCTCAAAAGATGAGTCTTTTGTTGCTTCGTACGGTTGGGAACTTTGAAAAGCCTTGGTTTTTCAGTAAGACAGTGGCGAAGGCCCCGACTCTCTCTCTCCGCTTTGGCTTTCTCTAGCAACGTGGAAGTAGTGGATCGATTGAAGAGGAGTTCATTTTCCGGAAAGTTTCGCTCAGCGTAATGACAATGAGATGCGATGGGAGACAATTGGGACCCAAGTGCCGCATTTGCATCCATCCATTAGGCACTCAGAGCCAGTAGCGAACGATTATTGTCTCCAGAATTTCCTCCCATTCCAGCAACCCACCATTCCTCCCAGAATTGTTGCCTTTTTGCGCAACTTCTGTGGAATCCAAAGCACCTCTTTCCTTCCCCATTCAATGAGACTCTCATTCATATCTCCAGTCTTTTTAATTCACTCTTCTCCATGGACCAGATGGGACGCTCATTTTATGCTAATTCAGTCCTTCTTCCTCTCTTAAACTCTTACATCCATGTGTGTACAACTACACCCAATGTCTCTCCATTAATTGGATTCTCTCTCTCAGCCTTATTCACATCCACAGCTGTGTGTGTGTCTATATAAGCCCGCTCTATCTCTATACCTTCGCAATGATGATGATGGTTTGTAGACTTTCACTAGCGATGAAACAGCCTCATTCGCTCCTCCAATTTGTATTAAAAGTATGAGCCATTACGGCAGGTCAGAGTTCAACTTTCTCGGTGAATGCATCAAAGTATTATGCGAACGAGTACTTTGGAACGAGACTTGTACGGAGAATGAGCAGCCTTTACTCCCCGTTCTTCTCGAACTCTCAAGTTGTGGAGAGAGTGAGTGAGTTTGCATAGTGTCTCATAACTTGGGGCCATTGTCGTAAAGGAAAGTAATGGAATGAGGCACTTAGGACAATGGGAGGCTATTCTGGAGGCAGTGGGGATTAAGGATTTTTCTCCTTCCTTCACTTCCTAAATGGGAAATCGAAGGAGACGAAGAAGATGACTAGGCAGCCAGGCAGCGTCTTTTCTCTCAGCAAGAGAAAGTTCCAGAAAGACTCTCGTCGTCAGAAATAAGAAAGCCCATTAGGACGGAACCCGAATTGATTCGAAAGGAGGTAGACAATGGGCTCATTAATTCTGCACAGCCCTTCCATTACAATAATGAGACGACGAGAGAGAGAGGATGTTTCCCCCATTAAAAAACCCATCCCACAGCAGTCTAATTATTACAAGCCCAGTTGACTTTTATTCCCTCTGGAGAAAGCAGTAGGAGCTTTTTAATATTCCATCGTATCGCTCCCACCACCCGCTTTCTTTCTTCTTCCTTCCTTCCTTCTTATTGCTTTCCTCCCGGAGAAGATTCTCCAGAGAGACTCTCTCTCCCATTTCTACCAGAGGATAAAAAATAACTCTCAGATGAGATTTATTTTTTAGACAAGAAGCGAAGATGGGGGAGACACCGAGAGAGAGAGAGATGCCCCAGCTTGGCATCTAGACGCATCGTTTTGTCATTAGTTGGCTAACATATGGCTCCATCAGAAAAAGAAGTCAAGAGGGGGAGGAGACGACGAGGGGATGAGACATCTCACCCTCCTCGTAATATCTCAAGTCAGGCTCATCTCAAATCTCCCGAACATCCTTCCCATCTCAAACGGTCTTGGTGACAGGGGCCTTATTATTATTCCTAAATCACTCCGATATGCTCATTAGTTGTGAAGGGAGTGGGAATCCCGATAGTTCACACACACACACACACAAGTACAACTGATTAAGAACCATGCTTCACAGCTTCTTCTCCTACTCCTTAACTCATCATCCACATCTCTTTCATTAATTAGTTTAAGACAGTAGAGACCACAATACGTATCTAAAGTATGCTTTAGGGTGGTGTGAAAGACAGAGTAGAAAGTAGGTGGCTGTGAAGTTGGAATGGAAATAACTCTCTGTGAAATAACTGGAGGAAGGAAGTCCTGAAACGGGGGAAAGTTCACTTGGGTCTCTTTCCATCTCAATCTAACCCATTTTGTCTGATGATAAATGACTTTGCTCTTTCTTTCTCCTCCTTCGTTTCCAGTAAAAGGTTGGCCTTTCAAAAAGTTTCAAATTGGCCAAGTTCTGGCCTGAGTGAAGGTAGCCGGGTAATGCTTCCCTTGTCATTACTTTCTGAGAGAGTCACAAAAGTACTTTCTCAACGAGGCAGAACTTTGCATTTATCCTTCTTCGAAACGACCTCGAGGAAGAAGGGAGGCCGCGATATTAAGTCAATAAATCTGTCGACCACAGAAGAAGAAGGAGAGAAGCAGCGTCGACTGGATTAGGCCTATCTCTCTCTCTGTGTAGTCTCCTCGGGTAATATTACTCGCACTAATACTCACTGCTGCTGCTGCTGCTGGGTGAGGTGAAATTCGAAATAGCTTTCTAGTTTCCATTTCTCTCTCGTTGGAACAACCTCCCTTGCCTGGGTGATTTATCGCCCGCCTGGAATGTAATGGCTGAAGTGAAGGAAATTATGACAATGTCTTTATCCCACGAGTTCCTCCCGTCGGCATCCTCTTTTCCTACTTCAGGCCTACTTACTCCTACCACTAATCCTAATAAGATGGGCCTAGTAACAGTCTCATCCGCCGTGTATAATGTGTAATGCAGCCAACCTATTCGAAAGGATCGTTCAAAAACTGAGTCCGTGTCTAATTGCCTCTTCACCGTCCATTCGGATGACAACCGCATGTTCCTCACGGGCATTTTCGGACTTAATTGTCTCTGCGTTTGGAGGGAGCCAGGCACTGCCATTCGCATGCGGATTTCTGACATTTCTCTGCACATAAATTGCCTTCGGATGGAGCCCATTTGGCTCTCAGCCCAACTTCTTCTTTCGTCTCTCTCCCTTCTTTTCTCCCGTTTAATTGGATCGTTCACACATTCTGCTAAGACACACACCTCCACAGTCAGTCAGCATCGTATTATTCTTCCGTGGATGCTCCACTCTCAGGCCTACTCAATATATATACTACACCCCATCTTCTGCATCATCATCGTCTTTCTAATTTCAACTTCCTCCAAGTATCCTCCTAGATTGGGAGTTGGAGTTTAGTGGAGTCTTCGAAAGAAAGTAAGCGCAATGGAGGATGGGAGTGAGTGGGCTGTGGGTGTGGTCGTGTCCTTTAGTCCTTTCCCGTCTCCATTTTACGAGCCAAGGAAAACTAGAAGAAGAATCCCATTTGCCACAAGTCCAATGTAAAATCTAATGGCTATGGCTATGGATATTGCACACTTACATTGCCAGGGTAAGTGGCAGGGGCGTATGGAGAACCAACCACACATCTATCTCTCAACCTTTGACCCCCTTTCTTCCCGTAGAATCCGAGA
>JAQGAC010001429.1:0-13962 GCA_034696585.1 Isotomurus maculatus | reverse complement strand
TGTGAATGGATAAGAAGCCAGAGACAAAAATTTGTGTGTAGAACAGACAAATCGTAGGATAATAAAAGTGGAATGCTTCTTTGTCAACCTACTATAAATGGATCTGTACTTAAGGAAATGGCGTGTCCATCTGTCCCAGTCTGTCTTGATTGAGGTTTCTTTTGGGCTGCCAGAAATGACATTAACACTGCATTGTTCGTAAAATAGCCGATGTCTTTGCGGTGCAAAAGAAAGTGAGATGTTCGTTATTCTCCAAACTGTCCACAAGACTTTGTTCAAATTCACAAAGATATATTTTTCTCCCAGATCCAACGACTCAACTTGCAAGCTTAAAATAGTAAGATGGACTGTGCAAATACCAAAAGGACTGACAGGAAGTGACAGATTCATTTTTGTGATGTGTAAGGAACAAAGCCCCAATAATAGTGCCAATACTGGTCGCAAACATCAAACTGAAGGAATTCTCTAACACTTCTCGAATCCTTGTTGATAGGGTACTAGCTTAGCTTGCTAATAAATATAATTAATGTATACAAAAACAGACAGGAAAAAGGAAAGGAAATTTGTTTTAATAATAAAAAAGCTGGACTCAATTAGCTTCTATCACACGCAATATTGATTTATACTTCGTTGGCAGGTAGCTTACCTCATCGCAGGCTTTGGAATCTAAAGAGGTTTAATTAGGGAGAGAGATTGATACCACCGTTAATCTAAAATATCTTCGCGGCCACATTGAATTTTAAAAAGATCTACAAAAGTATCAGAAAAGTTTACAAAAGTTAAAATTTGATTTAACCCTTAAAACACTTGCTTAAGCTACAAAGGAACTTTTCTTCTTTAATAAGCATTAATAATTAGGGGTCAGAAATGATTAGCTTCTGTTTCGTCTCTCAAGAAAGTCCAATTATCTTGGGTTTGTTTTTGTAAGCCTACTAGTATAAATTATTCAGGCAAATAAATTGTTCATAGGCAGTAGACAGCGAACTCATTAAAACTTCTCATACTTCTATTCCTTCTTATATAAACCTTGGCTTGAATGCTAGCGAAGTAAATGAGGATTACGTAAAATTGCTAAACAAACTCAATTATTCCTTTCTTTGGAATCTCGCTTAAAATGTAAAACTTTTTCGGCTAGAAACACAATAAAACTAATTGATAAAATTATGCCACAAATCTCAAACAAACTTCCGACATGATGAAACTCCATCTTGATGTAACCCCGGGATTTTTTTGGGACAAGAATTCCGCACTCTTTTGAAATACTCCTTGCTGAACCTATGGAGAAACCCGCACTCTCCGAGCTTAACGATTCTAAACCGAGACTTAATGTCAGTCTACCTGAAATTCAATAATATTCAACTTCGAAATTTGCTTGCCCTCGATTAATCCTTTCCCGAAGATCCTGAGAAGCATTTGGCGAAATGTAAAGTCCTGTGCTGACTCCTGAGTCAAACGGAACCAGCGAAATCTTTCTGCAGAGGTCAATTTCAGAAATTCCTAGTAGAGGAGTCACGTACGGAAAAACGTCTGCGTGATCTACATGGACATGTCCAACCTCACTAGCCAATATGAACGACTCCAATCTTGTCGTTACCGCCTTTTTTGATGGTCGACTCGAAATTGACGTTGTGTTTATACCGATAGACGGATTGACGTAGACGCTGTATCCGAAACTAATTAGGTCATCAAACGATCGAATGGGATTTAACGTCGACGTCAGTATGGACAGCAGGAAAGCAGAGTGCGTGGAATTCATAATGTAGAAGAACAACGATGTGGTTATCCCCACTATTTTTAAAGAGAGTGTTTTTGAAGGCGTCGAATAGTCTACACAGTCAATCATTAAACATCAGTTCAAAATTTAAAACAAATAAATATTTCACATGACTGAGTTGCCTTTACTTTTTAGACTGTACGCAATCAGTACCCACCAGGTTCCTTTTGACAACGCCTCTCTCCATTTTCTTAATGAAGGTTGTTTCTGTTTCTGTGTTAGTGAATAGATGAGCGAAGTTAATAGACAAGAAATTAGAATCATTGAATTATAAAAAATTGCGGTGGTGATTCCGAAAGGGACGAAGAAAATATTCGAAGGCCTCTGACTGAATCCAGGTTGAACGAAAAAGCCTCGTAGTCTGATGAATTGGCAATAAATCACGATGAGTAGTTAAATTTGGTAATAAAGATTTGGTTGAAATAGCAGCTTTTTGTTCTACTGTTACTTTTCTGTCACAAGAGGAAGCAGAGGAGTCGCGTTCAAAGCTCTTTGATGAACTATGTAAAAAGTGCAGCAGGCAATTTCAGCTTTTCCGGATGACAGCGGAGCCCCAAAATATGTTTCAAAGGTGTTGTTTGACGTGATAAGCCATTCGGAGCGATCAAGATTAGCCGGACGAATCATCTTAAAACTAAAAAACCTGGATTTATTTTATCCAAAGTCTACACAACTTTGTAAGCAAAAGTGTAGCCTGTATTTCGTACGTTAAATTGGTCGCAAGAGTTAATTCCAGAAGAAATGAGACTGGAAAACCAGAAAAAGTTCCATTTAGGTATTGTAATAACCCATCGCCTACCTGTAATTTAATAAATAAACATTTTAAATATAATGTTCATGTTTCTAGAAAATACTGAAAGAATTATTAAACCCGGTTGCGTACAAAAGAAAGCACACGAATTTCGCTCGTTACCCCCATGAATTGTGTATCCATCACAAGTTTTTATTGTTTATATTAAAGGTTCAAACGAATTCCAATGTTGAGCTACATTTGACTCAGTCCACGAGTCCTGCAACACACTTAATGTAGGTTAGAATGAAGGGCTGTATCCGCGAAATAAAATTGGTTGCACAAGTGTACACATTTTACTTTATTGGATTTCAGCTATGTCAACTCAACTGGCTGGGAACAAAAAAGGTTTCCAATAATCAAAAGTGACTGTACACTCAGCAAGTGCGGCCTTGTAAAACGTCGTTTCACATTTTTACAATATCTATTCACGTAAGGTGAAATTCATATCACAATCTCAAACAGAAGCTCAACATTATAAAACAGACAATTTGTTCGGAGAGAAATTTACTTTTGATATTTACTAGTCTATATTGTAATACCGATGTGAATTGTATTTTCTTCCACCATTTTCCACTTGCTGTAAAGCTTTAGAAAGATAAAAACACGTAAAATCCATGCAACAATTCTTGAAAGCCCGCATGATTCGTAAATATTAGTAATTCAAGAATAATTTGCTTCAGGGATGAAACTTTCAGCATCGCAATGATTAAAGTTCTCTGTGTGTGCTTAAATATTGGTAATCAAAATAACCCCGCTTACTCCGACATATCTTTAGTGTAAAGTAATCTTACAATCCACAATCGTTTTACTTCTTTATTTCTTACTAATATTAAATTGCAGCAGAAGATTGTTACATCCATACGGAAAACAAACTCTGCAAGCATTGTTATTTAATAAACCTTCAACCCAATTTACATACTTCATTCCTCAGAATTTTAAATTTTCCAAGACGCTTCAAATGTACAATTTTTTCGCTAAAAATATGATAACACTGGTAGCAAACATTATACCAAAAATTTCAAATAAACTTCCAACATGACGTAGTTCCATCTTAATATAACCACCTAGTTTCCTGGGACATGAATTCTTTACATCTTTGAAGAACTCCTTGTTTAACTTGTGAAGAAGTCCGCAATCTCCGAGTTTAACAAGTCTAAATGGAGACTTGAATTTAATTATACTTTAAATGCTAATATTCAGCTGCGAAATTAACTTACCCTCGATTCATCCTTTCCCGAAGATTCTGAGAAGCGTTTCGCGAAATGTAAAGTCCTGTGCTTAGGCAATCGGAACCAACGAAATCTTTTTGCATATATCTCGTTTGGAAATCCCGATTAAAGGAGTCACACGAAGAATATCCGCGTGATCCACGTGCACGTGTCCAACTTCCGTAGCCAACTGGAATGATTCCAACCTGCCCGTTATCTTCTTCTTTGGATAATTGATTAATTTTCCTGTCACATTTATTCCAACAGAAGGATTGACGTAGACAGTGTATCCATAATTAACGAGGTCATCAAACGATCGAATGGGACTTAACTTCGATGACAGAACAGACAGCAGGAAAGCAGAATATGTCGAATACATAATGTAGAAGAATAATGATGTGGTCATTGCCACAATTTTTAAGGAGAGTGTTTTTGAAGGCATCGTGTAGTCTACATTTAAAATTACAATACTTACTAAACTCCGATCATTGTTCAAAATAACACACAGAATACTTCACATGAACGAGTTGTTTTACTTTTCAAGCTGTACGCAACCAGAACCCACCAAGATCCTTTCAAAAACGCCTGTTTCCATTTCCCCAGAGCAGACTTGGTTTTTGATTGAGAGTAAATAAGCGAAGTAACAATGAAAGATAACACAATTACCGAGTTATAAAAAATTGCGGCGACTATCCCAAACGGTGCAAAGAAAATATTCGAGGACTTCTGACTGAATCTAGGTTGGACGAAATATCCTCGTAATCTGAAAATGTTGTTACAAATTTTGAAATTATGAAGTAAGTCCAAATGAGATCTTCGAGTTACCTTTCTGTCGCGACAGGATGCAGAGGAGTCGCGCTAAGTGCTCTTTGAACAACTATATTAAAAGTACAGCAAGCAATTTCTGCCTTTCCTGAAGACAACAGAGCACCAAAGTTTGTTGCAAAAGAGTTTTTTGAAGCGTTTCGCCAATTTGTGTGATCAAAAATTACTGGAAGGAGCATTGTGAATCTACAAAAACATTCAAGACCTTATCTCCATTGTTAAAGATTAAACGTATTATAGTAACTATAGAATGCATTTCAATACGATAAATTGGTTGCTAGTGTTAGTTCCAAAAGAAATGAGATTGAGAGGCCTGAAAAGTCCCATTCACGAAATTTATATTCCCATCACCAGTCTGAATTTCAATTAAACAAATATATTTTTGTTGTTACAACTTTTATGTCTAACACAATAGAAAATAATTATGCAACTTCACTGCGTACGTAAGATATCACACGAATTACGTCAGTGCTTTCCATAATTCATACAAACCCTTTCCCCCTGTTACAAAACTTTTGAAAGTTCCAGTTTCAATTTTACTTCGAGCCCAAGAGGTTTGTCGTCAGTTTTACAAACTCATGAAAACTAACGAGTGGGATGGCCTTCTAAATTTTCACTTAAAACGCTCAAAATTAACCTTATTGACTGTTAACTGCGTCACCCAGTTTGTTTTGTTCAAACCTTTGTACCCCATTACCCAAAGTGACTTTTGTGAACAACCCAAACAACCTTTTGTCTTTTGTTGGTTTTGTAGGTGGAAAACTTTCTTAGTCTTTCTTTCCCATTCATCGCCGCGAAGTTTCTTTGTTTAAATTAATCAATTTACACCTATCTCGCCACAGTATTATAAATCTTAATCCTTTTTTCTTTTTGTTACTTTCTCGACAACAAAAAATAGCACAGTAAGTCCCAACATGACCCCAAAAACTTCAAACAACGTCCTACATGAATAAGTTCCATTTCGATGTATCCATTTAATATGACGGAGCAAGAAGTCATCAATCCACGGAAATACTCTTTGCTTAGCTTATTCAAAAGTCCACTGTCACCCAGCTTCGTGATTCTGAAAATGTGAAAGGTTTCACTCAACATTTTGGTTGATCTTCATTTTTTGTTAAATTTTAAATCCTCTGTTTAAACTTTCTCTTAGGTCTTGTGACGAATTGCGTTTTAAATAAATTCCGGTTCTTGCTTTTGCTGAAAATGGGACCAGGAAAATTTTCTTGCAAATATCTTCTTTCGTGAAGCTAATTGGCTTGGCGTAGTAAGCAAAGGAATCCGCGTGATACAAGTGAACATGACCGCCTTTAGCTGCCAATCGAAAGGAATTCAAAGATCCTTTCATTTCAGAAGCTGATTTCATTTTGTACCTTCTATGAGAACCCATCATTTCGGTAATTGAAGGGTTTGCATAAAAACTGTATCCATAATTTATGAGATCATCAAAGTTTCTGATCGAAATCACTGCTGACGTCAGAATGGACAAAACGTATACTGAGTACATCGAATTAATATGTTAAAGAATAAAGACGTAGTCATCGCCAAGGCTTGCAAGGAAACTGGCTTAGATGGCATCGTGTAATCTAAATTATTCAATCTTTATAATTGGGTTTCATTTCATAAGAAACAAGTAACTCACTTTTCAAACTGTAAGCAATTAGAATCCACCAAGATCCTCTCAGGAATGACTTAGTAGCTTGTTTAAAAGATTTGGAAATATCAGATCTCCAGTTGATAAAAGAAGCCGCAACAACAAAAACCACAATGAGCGTGTAATAAAATATGGCAGCTGTAGTAGCAAATAGAGAATGAAATATATTCGACGGCCGATCATGCATTCCCGCTTGTACGAAGAATCCACAAAATCTACGTGAATTACGGAACAATTTTGATGTAGGGCAATGTTCGGTAATAGTTACATTCATAACGCGTAAACAAACGTCATCCACATCACGAAATCATAATTAAAACCATACTTTTGTACGATTCTTCGGGTAATGCAGGTTCAATCAATTATAAATTCTTATTACGTACGTAAGAAACTACACGAACCTACGTTCCGTTGTCCATGTCCGAAGTAACTGTTGGTAAAACAATCTTGTGGTAGCCCATTGGTAAGGTACTCAATTCTTACAACGGAACTTCAGGTACACTAACGATGGCAAAAGTAATATTCCAGAACTCCAATATCGTCAGATAAAGTTAATGAAATTTTGAGAAAAACAAGTTAACTATAATTACTCGTCGACTCGTAAGGTTTTGTATACGTATTGGTTCAAGTAAACTAACACCATCCAGACAGTACAGACTAGACTCGCACGCCAGTAACAAGGATCAAACATACATATTCGAATTCAATTATATTGAGGGTGCCAGTCTTCTCCTTGTAAATACTTGCTAAAGAGAAATAAATATTGTGTCTTACCCAAAACAAGATTGATTTAATTTAAGCACTTTTATTGACTGTCTAGACATTCTGTTTTTCACAAACGGGTATTCAAAGTGATATGAAGACTATTCATACCATAGACATGGAACTGGACTAGATTGAACACTTTACCAACTTCAACACTACAAGTCCGTCCAGCCCTGTGACCAGCTATCACAATCACACACGAAATAAAGAGTGTAGTACTGTGTGGACCCGCGAGTGGAGCTGCAGTACTTTGTGTTGGAGTAAAGGGTAGTACTGTGTGGAACCCCCAGGATCGCCCTCTCCCCATGCCTGGACACTGAGTACCTATTCTAGCCTCTTCCATGTTTATGATTTAAACAGTTTGCTTACTATCGAGGCCATACATTTCAACTCTACCTATGAATTACACTTTAAAGATCAAACAGACAAAAGTTATATTTTGCGTCATATGTGCATCAACGACAATCTACTTTAGTATATTTGACTTATAATATGAAATTAACTACAAGTTTACAGCTATTAATTCTAGAACCTATTTGTGCAAAGACGAAATCAGCTTGTTCCTAGGTCTTCAGTTTGACATATATCTCATTTTTAAACGTATCATTTTACATTAAATACCTTTATGATATTCTGGCGAATAGCGATCTTTTCCCAAATAAACCCAAATACTCCGAATATGAATCCAAATATCCATACGACAAACACAGGAATAAGGTTATTTAAAACCAAAGTACTGTTGTTGGCTTCAGGCTCAGATTCTTTATCCGATTCTCTTTTGAAAGCAGCTTGAGATCGGATTTTGAGATCTTGTAGAAAGAAATCCGTTCTGTTCCAAACTTCAAAGAATCCCCCACTTTTGAAATGCGCGATGACACTTAAGGCCTCATAACTAAACGAGGTAGTCACTTTAATTGTTCGGAAATAACTACTACGCCTTATTGGATCAGGAGCAACGCTGCAGGAAAAGCCACGACCTACAATCAGCTGACGAAATTTAGCAGTATATGAGACTTCTACCAACGAGCCGTGTCCTATTTCTGCTATCTTTCTTACACCAAAAACTTCCCTCGAGTTTTCAGGCTTATAGTAACTTTTGTTGGTCGAGTAAGAAACAGGGGACAAAAAATCTAAACTTAAAAGGTGCAGGCGATCTTTAGCAAGGAAGCGTCTCTTTTCTTCCGGAATCCACGAAGTGTTGTAAATCTCGTCGTGGTTGACGAATAATGCAATTTTGAACCCATTTTCTACAACTTCGTACAAATTTTCAAACTCAGCGTTCTTCCATGGAACAATCAGCTCACTCGTGATCGTATTTTCGTAGAGAGACGTGTACAGCAAAGAAATCGTAGTAAACAGAGTGTACAAGATACTCCGATCGCTTCCACACTGCCGCATAACTGATCCCAGGGTTGTGAAACATCCGTCAGCCACAAGCTGCAAGTTAACTGGGCCTACTCATATAAAATTGCCTGGAATGTAGCCAAAATGATCATCACAATAGATACGTTACAACTTAAGCTTACGTTTTTCAATTAATTTGACGAATGTTGTTGCAGCCATCGAAATTACGATGATAATCCAAACTCCTGTCCCAAAAGGAGACCACCACGCTGAAAAGGTGAACTCATCGCCTCGATTCAACACTGCCTTGCAATATAACACATATGCATTGCACGAATACAACAGATTTGTGTTCAAGTAGTGAGAAAATTTAATCGAAAAAAATTCTGCTGTCACTGCTGTAATGCGTCCGAATTCACTTCTCGACGTGTCATTTTCTCGGGAACAGAAATTCACAGTAAAGTTAAACTTCGCTGCCAAATGTCGAACTACGTAGCCATCGATAGCACACAAAATCTCCCCGCCGTGCTCGTCTCTAATTGTGTTTCTGATGTGAGTGCAGTCTACGTATTTTATTCCTGCTGCCTCTGGCATTTCAAAATCCACCTCTACTCCATTTTTCGAAAACATTTCAGTTTTAACAGTGATTATTGATAAAGTAGACGTAAATGGGTAAAAGAAATTATATCTGGGGACGAAGATGTAATAATGATTTTTGGAAATACTTTGCTTCTCGCACTGTACAAAGTACAGGTAGAGTGTGAATGGATAAGCAGACAGTGATAATAAATTCCTTACGGAACAGAGAAATCGTAGGATGATAAAAGTGGAGTGCACCCTATTCAACCAAGTATAAATGGATCTACTCTGAACAAAATCTCGTGTCCAACCAGCCCAGTTTGTCTTGATTGAGATTTCTTTTGGGCTCTCAGAAATCACATTAACGCTGCATTCCTCGTAAAAGAATGGATTTCTAGACACTGCTAAATATTCTGTGCGGTCCTTTATACTCCAAATTGTCCACAAAACTTGGTTCAAATTGAACAAAATATATTTTTCTCCCATATCCAATGACTCAATTTGCACACTTACAATGATAAGGTGGACTGTGCACATACCAAAAGGACTGACAGGAAGTGACAGATTCATTTCTTGTGATGTGTCAGGATCAAAGCCACAAAAGTAATGCCAATGCTGGTCACAAATATCATACTGAAGTCTTTCTCCAACGCTTCTCGAATCCAGGTTGATTGGGTACCACTTTTATTTGCCAAAATATAATTAATGTTTACGAAAACAGACAGACAAATTATGGGCTTGAAATTACTAGCTTATGCCTCGTCTTCCAAGGAAGTCCAATTATCTTGGGCTTGTTTTGTAATTCTTTGAGCATAAATTATTTACTCAAACTATTCGTTCAAAGACAGTAGACAGAGCACTCATTAAACCTTCTCATACTTCTATTCCTTCTTGTATTAACCTTGGTAAAAGCGAACGAAGTAAGATGAATGTGGATTTTGTAAAATCCTTAAACAAACTCAATCCTCATTTTGTTTGAAATCTTCCGTCAGATGCTTCAATGTAAAAATTTTTCTGTTATAAACACAATGAAACTAATTGTCAAAACTAAACAAAAATCTCAAACAAATTTCCAACATTGTGATATTGTGAAACTCCATGTTGATGTACCCACTGGATTTTTTGGGACAAGAATTCTGCACTCCTCCGAGTTTACCGATTCTAAACAGAGACTTAATGTCAGTCCACCTTAAATGAAAATATTATTTTAATTAATACTTACCCTCGATTGATTCTTTCCCGAAAATTCTGAGAAGCGTTTGGCGAAATTTAAAGTCCCACGCTGATCCCTGAGTCAAACGGAACCAGCGAAATCTTTTTTCAGAGGTCAATTGCAAAATTCCTAAAAGAGGAGTCACATACGGAAAAACGCCTGCGTGATCCAAATGGACATGTCCAACCTCACTAGCCAATATGAACGACTCCAATCTTGTCATTATTTGTTTTCTTGGAGGTCGACACAAAATGGACGTTGTGTTTATACCGATAGACGGATTGACGTAGACACTGTATCCATAACTAATGAGGTCATTAACCATCGAATGGGATTTAACGTCGACGTCAGTGTGGACAGCTGGAAAGCAGAGTGGGTGGAATTCATAACGTAAAAGAACAGCGATGTTGTTAACCCCACTATTTTTAAAGAAAAAGTTTTTGAAGGCGTCGAATAGTCTACAAAGTTAGTATTTTAATAAAAACATCAGTTCAAAATTTAAAGCAAAATAATGTGTCAAGTGATTGAGTTGCCTTTACCTTTTAAAATGTATGCAATCAGTACCCACCAGGATCCTTTTAAATACACCTCTCTCCGTTTCCCTAATGAAGGTTGTTTCTGTGTTAGCCAATAAATGAGTGAAGTTACAAGAAAAGAAATTACAATCATTGACTTATAAAAACTAGTCAAATCAAGATTGCACAAAGTGAGGAAGAAAGAAGCAATCAGAAGAAATTCAGTAACAGGTACACAACAGAAGGAAATAACTCAAAGAGTAATTCTTCCATGGATTGGAACAATAACGTCTTTAATAGCAAAGAAGATTAGAATGAAAACTACTCTGGAAATAGGCTATCAACCAGGTATAAAATTAGGAACTATACTGTGCAATGCAAAAGAAAAACATGTGCGTACACCAGTCGGAGTATATATGATGAAGTGCATGAATTGTGAGTGCAAATACATCGGAGAAACTTCTAGAGACGTTAGAACCAGAGCAGATGAGCACGTGTCGGACATAAGAAATAACAGAATCAAGACTTCACCTGTAGCATTACATATGATGCAAATGAACCATTGCTTGGACAACAGTGCTACACGTTTAATCCAAAAGGAAAGTAGGAAATTCCACAGGAAGTTTAAAGAATCATTGCAAATAAGAAGCTGTGAGAACACGATGAATTCATCACAAGGAACCCGGATTAATCCAATTTGGACCTCAACTCTCGTCCCTTTATATAAACTATACGACTGGTAACCAGGAGAATGATGTGCATTGAAGCGGGGAATAATATTAGCTTAGAACATAGTAAGCTACATATGTATTGTATTTTGCTTTTGGTAACTGCCTGATGAAGACAACAGTTCGTTGTCGAAAGCTTGCGTGAATAAATTAAAAATTATCCTACCTAAACCGTGAAAAAGATGAGTTTCAATTATAAAAATTTGCATTGGTTATCCCAAAGGGAGCAAAAAAAATATTCGAAGATCTCTGAATGAATCCAGGTTGAACGAAAAACCCTCGAAGCCTGATGAATTTATAATAATTCAAAATGATTAGTTAAGGTAATCAAAGTTAGGTTAAAAAAGCAGCTTTTCCTTACGTTTCTGTCACGAGAAGATTCAGAGGAGTCGCGTTCAAAACTCTTTGATGAACTAAGTAAAAAGTGCAGCAAGCAATTTCAGCTTTCCCGGATGTCAACGGAGCACCAAAATATGTTTCAAGCGTGTTGTTTGAAGCGATTAGCCATTCGGAGCGATCAAGATTAGCCGGACGGGTAATCTTAAAACTAAGAAACCCTTTGGTTATTTTATTCAAAGCCTAGACTTTGTATCTCTAATTTTAGCTTGGATTTCGTTCGTTCGATTTCGAAGTGTTAATTCCAGAAAAATGAGACAGGTAAGCCAGAAAACGTTCCATTTAGATATCGTAATAACCCATCACCCATCTGTTATTTAACAAAAAAGTTTCAAATAGTCCCTTTTAATGTTTTTAGAAAATACTGTAAGAATAAATTATTAAACCCGGTTGCGTGCAAAAGAAAACACGAATTTCGCTAGTGTTCCCCATGAATTCAACATGCATCCCCAACATTTTTTATCGATTTAAAATGTTTCAACGAATTCCAATACCAAGCTTCGTTTGACTCAGTCCACCGGTTTTGAAGAAACTTAATCTAGGTAAGTAGGAAGAACTGTATCCGCGAAATAAATTGATTGCATAAGTGTCAACAACTTACTTCATTGGCTGTCCGCTATGCCAACCCAACTAGTTTTAGACTAAAAAGGTTCCCAATAATCCTAAGTAATCCTACAGTCAGCAAGTACGGCCTCTTAGTACGTCTTTTATAATTTTTACGTTATTTATTCAGATAAGGTTCAATTCGTATCACAATCTCAAATAAAAGCAAAATATTATAAATCAGACTATTAATTTAGAGAAAGATGACTCTAAATAATTACCTGTCCATATTATAATACCGCATACCGACGTAAATTGAATTTTTTCCATCATGTAAATACTTGCTGTAAACATTCGTGAATCCATCTCCTCGACGTAATATTCATTTTAATCCCTAACACAGTGAGTTAAATTGATATACTTCAAAGCGTAGCATTTTTGAGTGATAAAACACGTAGAAGCTATAAACAATTCCTAAAAGCACGCATGCTTATTAATTAACAAATAAATTTGCTTCCCACATCAAACTTCAGCATGGGATTAATTAAAGTTCTCTGAAACCCAATTTACTCTTATGTGTAATTAAGGTAATTTTTCAAAATGCACAGCCGTCTAACTTAAATCTTACTAATATTGAATTTAAGCAGAAAACCCCGCATGGAAAACCAACCATGCAAGCAGTGTTAGTTCATAAACCTTCAACCAAATTTTCATACTTCATCCCTCAGAATTTTGACTTTTCCAAGATGCTTCAAATGTACAATTTTTTCAGCTAAAAATATGATAACACTGGTAGCAAACATTATACCAAAAATTTCAAATAAACTTCCAACATGACGTAGTTCCATCTTAATATAACCACCTAGTTTCCTGGGACATGAATTCTTTACATCTTTGAAGTACTGCTGGCTGAACTTGTGAAGAAGTCCGCAATCTCCGAGTTTAACAAGTCTAAATGGAGACTTGAACTCAATTCGACTTTAAATGCTAATATTCAGCTGCGAAATTGACTTACCCTCGATTCATCCTTTCCCGAAGATTCTGAGAAGCGTTTCGCGAAATGTACAGTCCTGTGCTTATCCCTGAGGCAATCGGAACCAACGAAATCTTTTTGCATAGGTCTCGTTTGGAAATCCCGATTAAAGGAGTCACACGAAGAATATCCGCGTGATCCACGTGCACGTGTCCAACTTCACTAGCCAACTGGAATGATTCCAACCTTCCCGTTATCTCCTTCTTTGGACGATTGCTTAATTTTCCTGTCACATTTATTCCAACAGAAGGATTGACGTAGACAGTGTATCCATAATTAACGAGGTCATCAAACGATCGAATGGGACTTAACTTGGACGTCAGGACAGACAGCAGGAAAGCTGAATATGTCGAATACATAATGTAGAAGAATAATGATGTGGTCATCGCCACAATTTTTAAGGAGAGTGTTTTTGAAGGCATCGTGTAGTCTACATTTAAAATTACAATAATTACTAAACTCGGGCCATAGTTTTAAGCAAAATATTAACGAATTATTTTACTTTTCAAGCTGTACGTAACCAGAACCCACCAAGACCCTTTCAAGAACGCCTCCTTCCATTTCACCAGTGGAGACTTGGTTTTTGATTGAGAGT